>PITA01026952.1:0-21750 GCA_004023965.1 Spilogale gracilis
TTTTTTTTTTTTTTTTTAAGATTTTAATTTATTTGACAGAAACACAGCTAGAGAGGGAACACAAGCAGGGGGAGTGAGAGAGGGAGAAGCAGGCTTCCCGCAGAGCAGGGAGCCCAATGCGGGACTCGATCCAGGGATTCCAGGATCGTGACCTGAGCTGAAGGCAGACGCTTAATGACTGAGCCACCCAGGCGCCCACTCTTCTAACTTCTTATTTTAGCTCTTATACTGCAAACAACTATTCTTTTCATGGTCTATTTAATGCCATGGTTTTTTGCATTTTTGTGCTTTGTTGGTGATTTCTCTGTTTAATATGGCTGCCAAATGTTAGGGCCATCTAGTGCTAACTGGTGTTGCTAAGTGCAAAAAGGCTGTGATGTTCCTTACAGAGAAAATTTTATGTGTTAGATAAGTTTTGTTCAGGAGTGAGTTACAGTGCTATTGACCATGAGTTCAGTATTAATGAATCAACTACATATACATATATATAAAATAAGATGTCTTTAAGCAGAAACAGTGAAGGTTATATATTGATTGGTTGATGAAAATGTGACCAGAGGCTTGCAGGAACCCAAGCCTGTATTTACCCTAAGAGCAATGGGTCAGTATTTACTAATTCAGTGTTTGTGTGCACTTTGCAAAACAAAGCCTTAGGGGAACAGGAGAATGGACGCCCTATAAGGCCTTTCTAGCTCATGAGTAAGCCAGGGAAAATACTATGTATCTTAAATACCACATACAGCAACAGGCTGGTCAGTGGACTGATTAAAGTATAGTTGAAAAATCGGTCTGTCCAAGTATTTTGAAATACAAATGTAAAATCACCCTCAATTTTCAGTATGCACAGGATATAAAAAAGTGAAACCTGTCTAAAATTTTGGTTTTGAAGCGTTGGTGAGGCAAAAAGACAATAAAACCAGTTCCCATTTAGTTATGGTGTATACATTATCCTAAGTTAAAACAGTAATTTTAACCATTGGAAATGGCTGTAAATGTTTTCATAAAGTTAGGAGTTGGGGTTTGCTAATTGTTATAGGCCCGATATGTCAGTATCTGTAAGAGGAAGAGAAGTACTTCCACAGACTTATATTTATAAATGAAGTACTGGGAGAAGTGCAGAGTTTAATGGACCAAATAGAGTCCATAGAACCAGTACCTGGAGTCTGGGGAGACTCTTTTTTTTTTTTTTTTTAAGATTTTATTTATTTGACAGACAGCGAAAGAGGCAACACAAGCAGAGGGAGTGGGAGAAACAGGCTCCCCACTGATCAGGGAGCCTGATGTGGGGCTCAATCCCAGGATCCTGGGGTCATGACCTGAGCCAAAGGCAGATGCTTAACAACTGAGCCACCCAGGTGCCCCTCTGGGGAGACTTCTTGAAGCCAACGAGGTCATGGGTTGGGTAAGAGGGAGAAGAGAGTCTCAGGGGAACTGACCAGAAGGGGATTAGCTTGTGTGGAGAGGAGCAGTAATTCCCAAACCAAGGGAACCTGAGTCACGTTTTGAAACTGCTGAATGGAGAATACAAGGCAGGGCATGTAAATATAAAGTTGAGCCTAGAGGGGTCCAATTGGTAAAGATCAGGTATTTAACTTTGACTAAAAGGGCACTTTGTTGGCACTGCAAGCTTTTGAGAGAGGGAACAGGAGGTTCAGAGCAATACTTTAAGAAAATGGTTCTTGCTGCTATGACAGTTTGCTGTGAAAGGAGAAGCTTATGTACGTAATTCAGTAACAGTTGTTAAAATGATGCTTTTGTGTATGTTTTAGAGTTCTTGAGGTGCTTTTACAAATGATCCTTGGAACACTCCTGTGGGGTAGCTTTTATTATTCCTACTTTACATTAGGGAATGTGGAGATCCAGAATTTTGAGTAACTAGTTCAGGGTCAACAGCTATTTAATAATTATCCTGGAATTCAAATACCCTTTCTGCTGCACCTCAGTTTCAATTAAGGGTTTGGACAAGAATTGTTGTTGTAGGATTGGAGAAGGAGAGAACAGAGCTGATCATTTCTTCTAATAAGAACTGATTTAAAGTATTGGTGTAAAACCAAGTAGAACCAAAATTACAGAGAAAAATTTTGTTGACGTGGGGAAAAAATAAGATGAAATTCTTCAGAAAATCTTTCAAAAGTTTGCATTGTTCCTACCTGTAATTTCTCTTCACTTTTCTTCCCCTGCTTTGGGCTTGAATCTGCAGAAGTTTATCCCATATTTACATTTTTTAGGAAAGGAAATAACATTGGATGATTTTGGCAATGACTCAGTGTTAGTAAACAAAAAGCCAGTAACTGTCTCTTAATTTGAATAGTATCCCAACAAATCAAATCTCAGCTGAAATAAAATATATTGAAGCTTTACTTTTCATTTAAAACATAAGGCGTTGTGAGTGGCCTATTAGAAATAGTTACACAATTTTAAAACTGTGAGACACTTTTATTTTTTTTTTTAAAGATTTTATTTATTTGACAGAGAGAAACACAGCCATAGAGGGAACACAAGCGGGGGGAGTGAGAGAGGGAGAAGCAAGCTTCCCGCTGAGCAGGGAGCCTGATGTGGGACTCGATCCCGGGTCTCTGGGATCATGACCTGAGCCGAAGGCAGTTGCTTAACCAACTGAGCCATCCAGGCGCCCCAAAACTGTGAGACACTTTAGAAAGCATCTCTAGGTTTAAAATTCCCACACCTTTCTCCACATTACCCTTACCCCTTCCTGCCTACTCATGAGGAAATGGAGATTCAAATTCAACTTAGTATTTATTTGGACATGCTGCAAGTTACGTTAGTTGATTGTTCTTAAGTCCTGAGAAGTAGGGATTTTTTTCTTTATTTTATAGAAGAGGCAGCAAAGGCTTGTAGCTCAGCAGTGGAGCCAAGAGTCAAATCAGTGCTTTTTGAGTCCAAGTACATGGCTCTTACCACAGTACTATACTGTGCTTTGTTTCAAGACTAGATAATAGAGTGTTAGGGGAGATTGTGGAGATATTCCCTTTACTTTACCCTTTCATCCCATAAATGAGCATGGATTCTGGAGTTTGGCTGCCTGTGTTCAAATCTTAACCCTGTTATTATATTAACTATTCATCTTTTAGGGAGAGTGCGCCCATGAGTGTGCACATGAGCAGAAGGGGGACAGAGTGAGAGGGAGAGAATCTCAAGCAGGTTCCATGCTGAGCAAGGAGCCTGAAGTGGGGCTTGATCTCATGACCCTGAGATCGTGACCTGAGCTGAAATCAAGAGGCTCATGCTTAGCCTACTGAGCCACCCAGGTGCCCCTGGCATAGTGTTTTTAAGCAGTTGGGGTATCCAGTCCTCATATGGCCCTGTAAAGTCTACAGGTCAAGTAGAAAGAAACCCTTCAATCTCTCAGAGTTGGTTCTTAGAGTAGAGATCTGCAGTAGTGTGTACAGGAATGCCATTTATACAGTGGAATGTATTTCAGGTTCGTAAAATAAAGCAGCCTTCTCATTTACAAAATGGAGCTCTTTCTTTCCCCAGCCTAGTCTTCTACTTTGGCTGAGGCCTTTCTGAGGTCACTTAACATCAGAGAGGAAAACTGAATTTCAGTTATAACTCTAACAGCCATTTAATCTCCTTCTTTTGTTTTAGAAATCAAATTGCGCTATTGTATTTTCCTATCCTAAAAATTTAATTTCTTCATCCTTTTGAGGATGATAGTGATCCTACGCTGCTTACTGTAAAGGGATTCTGTGAAGATCAGACAAGTTAGTGTTTATGAAAAGGCATTGTAAACTCTTATTTAAATGATAATCTAATTGTAAAATGCCTGAGGTCTGCTTATTTTGTTACTTTCCTGAGAGGGAACCCATGTCCCCTGCTTGAGTCAGCTGTTATTAGAGTTGTTTGGCTTCATAGCTCAGGAATAGGCAGGGGTACATCTTATCCTTAGTGAGGTGAGCATGGGGAGTTTTGGTCTTAGTCCTATTTTGGAAGTTCTCTTTTCTCTTTCTTTCTTTCTTTGTTTCTTTCTTTTTTTTTTTTTTTTTTAAGATTTTAATTTATTTATTTGAGAGAGAGAGAGAGACAGAGACAGAGACAGAGAGCATGAGCCGAGAGAGGGACAGAGGGAGAGGGAGAAGCAGACTCTCTGCTGAGCAGGGAGCCTGACACGGGGCTCGATACCAGGACCCTGAGATCATGACCTGAGCTGAATGCGGATGCTTAACTGAATGAAGCACCCAGGCACCCCAGAAGTTCTCTTTTCATGTACCTTGTTATGGGAGGATTTCTAAACTTCTGTATATGGAGTGGGATATAATTCTTGATATTTTTTTCGTTCTCTAGAGGAACCGGATTAACATTTCCCAATGGGTTCCAGTATGCAGCCGATTGGTACCTGTGTCTTCTATACAGGGACAGTGGGGCAGGGCTCTGTCTGGTACTTTCCAGGTAAGGTTTGTTGTTTCTTTGCTTGGTATGAAAACCTTAGTGTTTATTTGCAAATGTCATATATTTATAGATTAGCCAAACAAATTGTGTGATGGAAAAACCTCATGAGACCACTTCTGGGTCTCTTCGGTGCCAGCTGAGGACTGATCCTACAGTACGGGTGTCTGGGGCGTTGCTTCTAAATACCCCAGCAGTGGAACTTAGTCTGGGATACCATGCTACAGTCTGATGATTTTTACTGTTGGGAATGTTTCCAGATATTCATCTCAGAGCTAACTTCAGTTTTCTTTTTGTAGCCACATTGTGCCACTTTTATTTGAGGCAAGAAATGTTTCTTCCTTCCCTTTTCTTTTTTTTTTTTTTTCCTTTTTATGAACACAAAATCCAAGGAACAATTATTTGAGGCCTTAGTTTACCATTGACCACATGATTCATTACCTTGGACCCTCCTTGAGAGTTTTTTCTCCTGATTTTTGTTAATTATACAAATAATTTAGTAATAAAGGAAATAAAAATCATCCATGACCTCAAATGTGAAAACATTTGCTGGTTTTTTTCCAGTCCTTATTTGTGTGTGTACTAATTTTTTCCTTAGATACCTTAACAAATATCCACAGAATTTTATTTTCTGGTCCCTTTTCACTTATTAGAGCAGACATTATTCATGTTAGATAGATTGCATAATTAAACTTTTTAATGGCCATGTGTTATGCTATTTACTTAGACCTTGTTTGATATTAAAATTATTTTCAACATTTTTTGCCATTATAGGCTTTAATATAGTTACCATTTTCTTGATACATAGTTTTAAAATTTTTCAATTATTTATTGAAGCTAAATTACTAGGAGGGTATACCCTGTTCAATGAGTATGAGCAGTTTCTCTTTCCATAAGGTCGTTTTAACTTATTGTGCCACCAGCAGTATATACATAGCTAGTCTTTCATTATTACGTCTTCCAAATTGGGTGTTTAAAAAAAATTTAAACTAACTGGGTAGAAAATATTACCTTGTTTTGCTTTGTATTTCTTTGTTTATCTTTCAGGGCTAAATATTTTTCTATGTTTATCAGTTGTATTCTAGTTTGTAAAAATCATATGCTCGTATCATTTCTCCATTTATGAGAACTTATTTTTCTTACCAATTTATATGAATTCCTTCTGTAGCTACTAACTTTTTTCATATTTGATATAAAATTGTGCTATATAATTTATTTACATAAATATACTAAAATGATTTTAAATAGTATAATTCCCTCTAACTAGTATGTAAGCTTTTCCCTTCTGAGGACATGTTTTGTTTGTGCCTGTACTTCCTGGGCTTCTCACTCACCCTGGCACAGAGTAGGCGCTAAATATATGTTGAATGAATAAAGAGTATGTTTGTACAGAGGAGGCATTCTACTTTATGTAGTCATGCAGCTATTTCTTTTCAGAGTTGGGGTATGTCCTGTTACTTTTTGTGCATTGGAAAATTTTAATGGAATTTATCATAGAGTTCTAAGTCATTTGTTTTTGTGTGTGCATAGGTGGTGGAGTGGGGAACTCATCATGTGAATCTGAGACTTGTGTCTCATTCTTTGAATCAATAAACATTTCTTGAGTACCAAATATGTACAAGGTACTGTATTGGGTTCTGAGACAGCATTGTAGCAAATCTTCCATGTAAATAACTGAGGGTGGTTTATCTCATGCTGACAAGATGTACTTTTAGCCAGTGTAAATAAACTGGACATTTTGTTGTGCCTCATTGGCACATTTTCCCACTTTGAGGACCCCTGGTTGGGAAACTCTGGTTTTCCTCAGATACATGTCTGACAGGGAGACTGATTTAGCTCAGAATGGAAAAGAACTTTGTGTTAATTAGAATTGTGGGGTCATGGAATGTGTGGGATGCATTTTTACATAGTAAATTTCCTATTACTGGAAATAATTCAGGCAATGGTTGGAAGACTGTATGTTAAGGGCATGACATAAAAGCATTCTTCATTGGTTGAGTGATAGTATCAGATGATCTCTAAGGTAATGTCCAAGGCTGTAATCCTGTTTTCATTTTCAGAAAGCTAGGGACATTGTATTCTCATCTCTGTCTTCCCTAAATAACCTTTTGAAGTTCTGTCATACTTTGATGAGTCTGCCTTATTAAACATTTTTTTAGGGGCACCTGGGTGGCTCAGTATGTTAAGAGTCTGCCTTTGGCACAGGTTGTGATCCTGGGGTCCTGGGATCGAGCCCTGCCTCAGGGAGCCTCTTTCTCTGTCTTCCTCTGCCTCTGCCCCCCACTTGTGTTCTCATTCACTCTGCTCTCTCTCTCTCAAATAAATAAATAAATCTTAAAAAAAAAAATAAAAACAATAGGGCTCTTGGGTGGCTCAGTGGGTTTAAGCCTTTGGCTCAGGTCATGATCCCAGGGTCCTGGGATTGAGGCCCACGTTGGGCTCTCTGCTCAGCAGGGAGCCTGTTTCCTCTACTCTCTCTGCCTGCCTCTGCCTACTTGTGATCTCTCTCTCTGTCAAATAAATAAATAAAATCTTAAAAAAAAATAAAAACAATAATTTGTTTTTAAATTTTAAATAAATTACACTGACAGAAAAATTGTAAAAATAGTAGGGGTCCCATATACATTGCATAGCTTTCTCTAATGTTAATCTCTTTTATAACCATTGTGCAGTTGGTGAAATTAGGAAATTCACATTGATATTGCACTATTAACTAATCTATGTAACTTAGTCCAATTTTACAAGTCTTTTCCCACTAATATCCTTTCTTTTGGTCCTTTACTTTGAGTTTGTCTAATATTTTCTTATAATTAGGTTATGTATTTTGGGCAAGAGTGATGTTCCCTCACAGTGCATGATTACAGGGTATATATGATGCCAGTATGTCTTGTTAATGGTGATGTTAACTTCGATCACTTGATTATTAAATTGGTATCTGTCAGGTTTCCCTACTATAAAGTTATTGTTTTCCCCCTTATAATTAATAAGTACCTTGTGAGAAGATACTTAGAGACTGTGCAGATATACTGTTTCTCAGCATACTTCTGCTTTTAATATCCATCAGTGGTTCTTTTTTAAAAGATATATGATATTTAGTTATTTCAAAAGTTGTGGTTAAAAAACACATAGCATTGGGCGCCTGGGTGGCTGGCTCAGTGGGTTAAAGCCTCTGCCTTCGGCTCAGGTCATGATCTGAGGGTTGTGGGATCGAGGCCCGCATCGGGCTCTCTGCTTCGCAGGGAGCCTGCTTCCTCCTCTCTCTCTGCCTGCCTCTCTGTCTACTTGTGATCTCTCTCTGTCAAATAAATAACTTAAAAAAAATCTAAAAAAAAAACCCACATAGCATTAAATTTAATATGTTAACCATTTTTAAGTATATAGTTTAGTAGTGTAAAGTATATTCACATTGTTGTATGATCTCTAGAACTTTTTTGTCTTGCTAAACTGAAATTCTGTACCCATTAAACACTAATTCATCCCACTCCACCCTTGGCAACCACATTTGTACTTTCTGTTTCTATGGTTTAGACTATTATGGATACTATATGTGAGTGGAATCATACCGTATTTGTCCTTTTGTGACTTACGTTGTTTAGCATAATGTTTTTAAGGTTCATGCATGTTGTAGCATGTGACAGGATTTCACTTTTTAAAGGTTGCATGATTTTCCATTATATGTATATACCACATTTGCTTTATCCATCTTGATGGACATTTAGGATGCTTCCACATCTTGGCTGTTGTGAATGATGCAGTGTGCAAGCATCTCTTTAAGGTCCTGCTTTGCATTCTCTTGTATGTATACCCAGAAGTGAGATTACTGCATTATGCTGTAATTGTACTGATGGTTCTTAACTGCAATAATCATTACTGTGGTGTTTGTATAATGATAATTTTCTGTTTCTATCATAACTACTATATTTATTGCTTGGAATTCTACTGTAAGGAAGAGCTGTTACTTATCCATTTTTTTATTCCATTATTTATATCAGTATGAGCTCATAGATGTTTATTTCCCTCTATGAGTTGTAATTCATCTTACTTATTAATTTTGTTGATCAAATTGTCCCAGGTTTGGCTCTTAGGAACTCTTCAAGTTTCTTTCTATGTGTTTTCATCATTTTTGAACATTCCTTATTTCCTAGCACCACAAGATGTTTCAAATTCATGTTGGGTTTTCTTTCCTCTAGCCCTAGATTCAGCAATTTCTCTAAGGAACCCTGGTTCCTTTAACTGAAGCCTGGTGTTTGGAATGTTTATAAACTAAGAGATTTGTGCTCAGTGCTCAGAGCTTATGTCACTGACCTCTACTTAGGTTTTTGAAAGCAGCTTGATATAGAGGAAAGAAGATGGCTCTGAATGTGTGTTTAATCCCTTAATGAACTTTTCTTCTTTGGGCCTTAGTGTCCTCATTTCTAAAATGGAAGAAAATCATATCAACTTTGCACAGTTGTTGTGAGATAATTTGAGTAAAACATTAAGCATATAGGTGCAGGGCATATAGGAGATCTTCAATACATTATAATTGCTGTTTTTGTTGCTATGTGTATGTTCATGCTACTTGGGTAAATTTTATCCTCACTGTACAAATTGAAGTTAAAAAAAAATTGTCCTAAAACTACCTCAAGTTGCCAACTTTCCCTGGGTCTTAGTTTCTTCATCTGTGAAACGAAAAGGTGGGACTTATATCTCTGAGATTTCTTCCAGCTCAAGTCTTGTTATTCTGAGTTACTCCTTAGTTCTTCAGTTGCTTTTTCTCCAAGCTAAACAACCTCAATTCATTCTAACCTTTCCACTAGGACCTTTTACTCATTTCTTTGATCATTCCTTTGGTTCTTTTCTGGGCCTTCTCCAGATTGTCCTTCTATTTAAACACACACGCACGTACACACGCACACACCCAACAACAACAAAAGAATCATTGAAAAAAAAATCCAACTAAGTTTTATTGAATGCTGACTCCATGCCCAGAATGATGCTGAACAATGGGACAGTATAAGATAGACTGTGCCCTGGTAGAGCTTATAGTTTTGCTAAAGGGACCAGTTATGCACACCAGGATATTCCAGAATTTCTGGAGTGAGCCCTTCCTTCCTTCCTTCCTTCCTTCCTTCCTTCCTTCCTTCCTTCCTTCCTTCCCCTTTTTTTTCCCCTTCTCTTCCCTTCCCCAGTCTGCCCTTCCCTTCCCTTCCTCCCTCTTTCTTTCAGATCAGGAGGTCTTTTTACTTTCAGAACCTTCCTAAAAAGGGTAAAATCTTACATTTATCTTAATGAGGGACTGCCTGCATAAGAGCTTATCATTGGAGTTGTCTGGAATAGGTCTTTGCATGTACGTTACACATTACATTTTGCTTATCTTTTTTACATACGTTGTTTTATTTGGTTCTCAAAACAAATTTATGATAGGCAGGGCTGGGGCTTTTGCTTCTGTATTTTTCTCTTCCATTCTACTGTGCTTCCTCCACTTTGACTTCTTACCTTCCCTATCCTACCCACTTCTGAAGGCTTTTTTTTTTTTTTTTTTTAAAGATTTCATCCATTTATTTGACAGAGAGAAACACAGCGAGAGAGGAAACACAAGCAAGGGGAGTGAGAGAGGGATAAGCAGGCTTCCCGCCGAGCAGGCAGCCCAATGCAGGGCTCAGTCCCCCGTCTCCGGGACCATGACCTGAGCTGAAGGCAGTCGCCTAACCAACTGAGCCACCCAGGCACCCCTGAAGGCTTCTTTGTGAAGGTTCTTTGGATGACTCTATCTATGTATTTCTTTTCCCCTCCAAATTTCTGTAGTTTATAGTTTTTTACACACCTTTAAGCATTTTTTGTACATTTTAGTGAAGTATGATAAAAATATAAAGGCATAAATCAAAGTGTACAACTCAATGAATCATTACAAAGTGAACTAACCAGCATCCAGATCAAGAAATAGAATCCAAGAAGCTCCTTAAGCACCCCCAGTCACTACCCATAGCCAAGGTTAACCACATTCTTCACTTTGAATGTCATAAAATGGTTTTGCCTTTTAAACATACAGTATACTGTATGTACAGTATGTCTGCATCAATATTGCTTTGTGAAGTAATAGTTTATTCATTCTCATTGTTGTATAGTATTTTATTATATAAATATACCATGACTCATTTACATATCTGTTGATGGCTTTTGGATCATTTCCAATTTGAGCTGTTACTAAGTGCTGCTCTGATCATTCTTGTACATGTGTTTTGGTGAACATATGTACACATTTCTGTTGGTATATACTCAGAAGTAGAATTGTTGAGTTTTGTAGAATGTGCATACATTCAACTTATGTAGATACTGCCAAATAATTTTCCGAAGTGATTGTACTGTTTTACACTCCCACCAGCAGTGTGTGAGAGTTCTGGTTGCCCTGCATCTTTGCTAACCCTTTGTGTGTGTGTGTGTGTGTGTGGCAGGGGGTGGTGGGTGGTGGTGGTACATGATCTTTAATGATATTTAATCTTTTTTTTTAAAAGGTAAGAACTTTCTGTTTGTTTGTTTTTTTAATATTTTATGTATTTGACAGAGAGAAACACAGCTAGAGAGGGAACACAAGCAGAGGGACTGAGAGAGGGAGAAGCCGGCTTCCCACTGAGGAGGGAGCCCGATGTGGGGCTCGATTCCAGGTTACCAGGATCATGACCTGAGCCGAAGGCAATCGCTTAACCAACTGAGCCACCCAGGCGCCCCGGTTTTTAATTTTTTTTAATTAAGATTTATGAGAGAGCAAGAGCATGAACAAGGGGAGAGGCAGAGGGAGAAGGAGAGAGAGAATCTCCAGCAAACTCCCCACTGAGTGCAGAGCCCTGATGCGGGCCTTGATCCCATGCTGATCAAGAGTTGCATACTTAACTGACTGAACCACCCAGGCATGCCTTTAACCGTTTTAAAAAGTGGTATTTGATTTTCTTGTGTAGTGAGTCTTCTTTCTGTTCTCCATAAGACTGCTTGAGGATAGGGATTTTTTTGTATTCTAAAACCTTATCCGAAGACTGGCATATTGTGGGCATTTAATAAAGGTTGGTTGAATGAAGAATGTATACATGGTGTAGATAAAGACAAGAAGGAAATAAATAACCATATAAGTGGTTGGGTTTGTTCCTTCTACAAATATTTTAGTGTTTCCCATGTCCAACACACTATATTTGATTCTGGTTAATATGCCTAGTTTCTGTCCTCATGGATCTTTTTGGTAGTGGTGATAGAAAATAAGTAGGTTTCGTAAATATATAATTTTACATTATAATGAATACTGTGAATGAAATGAACAGGCTACTGCTATGATAGAGAATAATGGGATAATCATGAACTATTTTAGTTAAATGGTCAGAGAAGGCCTCTTTGAAAAAGTGATATTTGAGTATTTTAGGGTATTTTTTTTTCTTTTACAAAAAAAGTTTATTGGTATCTTTTCAATTTAAAGAAAGGAAAAAATTGATGTCTTTAAAGGTTAAGGGAGTCTTTTTTCGGGGGCAAGAAAAACAAATAGTAAATGTGTGTATTTATAGATATGTTTAGGTATGAAGAAACTAGATATTCTTGCTACTGGATACCTAGGTACTTCAGAAGTTCAAGTAGTGTTAAGTGTTAACTCACGAATAATGGTAGGACAGAAATAGAGTAGTTGGTGAGACAATTACACAGGAATCCATTGGTTACTCCTGGAGCTATGGGAGAAGAGAAGGATCATGTAATGTAGTAAAAGAGAATTTGCCACAAAGCACAGCTAGTTGAAATTGTTGTCAGTTGTTTTTTGAACCTATTTGAGTGCTTTGTGTTCTAGATAAACCATTATATTGACATATGTAGTGTAATGGGAGGTGTTCTGTGATTGATCTGTTTTATAAAGCGTGCTTAATACCTATGAATTAAAGCATAAGTGTCCTTGGGACTGACCAGAAAAATCCTAACTAATTTTTAAATATCCTTAATTGGAAAGAAAAGTAAATAATTATTCTCAATTAGAAATTCTGTTTTTCCCTCATTAGGATTAAAGAAAAAAGTCATTTTCTTTTTATTTATTTATTTATTTATTTATTTTAAAATTTTTATTAATTAAAATCTTTTTTCCATAACCCAGCCACCCTGTCCCTCACCCCCACTCCCCAGCAACCCTCAGTTTATTTCCTGAGGTTAAGAGTCTCTTTTGGTTTGTCTTCCTCCCTGTTCCCATCTTGTTTCATTTTTTTTCCCTCCCTGCCCCCCAGAATCCTCTCCCTACCTCTCAAATTCCTTATACCAGAGAGATCATATGATAATTGTCTTTCTCTGATTGACTTATTTCACTCAGCATAATACCCTCGAGTTCCATCCATGTCGTTGCAAATGGCAGGAGTTTATTCTTTTTGATGGCTGCATAGTATTCTGATGCACATCTTCTTTAGCCATTCACCTGTTGGTGGACATCTAGGTCATCTAGGTTCTTTCCCTAGTTTGGATATTGTGGACATTGCTGCTATAAACATTCAGGTGCATGTGCCCCTTTGGATCACTACATTTCTATCTTTAGGGTAAATACCTAGTAGTGCAATTGCTGGGTCATAGGGTAGCTTACTGAGCTTTTTGAGGAATATCCGTACTCTTTTCCAGAGTGGCTGCACCAGCTTGCATTCCCAAAAGGTCATTTTAATTTCATGTTTTCCCTCTCATTGGAATAAACCAGAATTGAAAGAGTAACCCTCCTTTTGCTCCCTCACCCCTTTTTTGGTAAGGGTAATAGAACAATACTGAGAATTGGAAACTATTCCTAAATTCATCCATAATTCTACTAACTTAACAAAATAACTGTTTAATTTCTATATGTTTCTGTCCGGAGATGCCCATATACATTCATGTGTTTACCTATAGTTTTATACATATGTGTTTTCATGTTGCTAGCAATAATGAGCTTTAATGTAAACTCTGGACTTTGAGTGATAATGATATGTCAGGGTAGGTTCATCTGTTATAAGAAATGTCCTGTTTTGTTGGGGGATGCTGATAAGCGGAGTGTGTGAGTGTATGAAGAAGGGGTTTATGGAATTCTCTCTACTTCCTGCTCAGTGTTGCTATGAACCTAAAACTGTTTTAAAACATAAAGTATATTTAAAAAATCTCAATAACTACCTGATTTTCCATTGAGTGACTTTACTATAATTTAATTAACCATCTTATTGGAAATCGCCCCCCCCCACCCCACCACAGTTTTCACTCTTGTGAATAATACTACAGTGAGGCTTTCTTACATGAGGTTTTTTTTTTCCCTTGGGAATTTATTTTCAAAACTGTGTTTATTGGTCTTGATTTTATTTCCAACCTAATAATGTTATGGTGAGTATTAAAGAAGGCAATATATGTTCAGGCACTTAGCATAGTACCTGGCACATGATAATTATAAATAATGGCTATTTTGTTGCCAAAGTGCATTCAAGTGCAGTGAGAACATAAAAGGAAGACAATTCTGAACAACAATGATGTTGGTAATGATGGTGATGATGGAAGCTGCTGTTTACTGAGTATTTTGTGAAAGGTACTTTCCATGTGTTACCTTCTTCAGTTCTCCCTACAACTGACGTTCAGTAAGTTGCTTATGGCCACACAGCTTATATGTGGCAGAAGCAGGCTTTAAACTTAAAATTGACTTATGTTAAGAGTCTTTTTAGCCCTGTCTACCATATTGCTGCCAATGTGTAGGTAGGTCTGTATTGCAATTCTGGTTCCTAGAGTTGACTTAGATTTATTTAGTTCCAGGTTTTCAGGGCCAAATTTTTTTATTTATTCAGGTAAATGTTTATTGAGTACCTACAGTGTACAGATATTTATTGAGTCCTTACTGTCACCAGACACAATTTTAGGTGCCCATCTTGGAATTTTTTTGGTGATCAGATCACCAGGAACTAAGTTGGAACTAGTTGGAACTAGATTCCAACTAGCAAGGTTGGAAAGATTCTATAGTTTTTACTTTGAAGTAGCTCTACTAAGAGTAACTGTCCAAATGAATGCTCTCTGTTGCTTACATCTTTTTTTTTTTTTTTTTTTTTTTTAATCCTCCAGTGGCCTCAGATGAGCCAGTCTCTAGAATGTGGTGGATCAGAACAGGCTCCTGGGATAGATGTTCTGTGGAGTAGGAAGTATCACACTACCAATAAGGTGAGAATCGTGTTTATAGATTGCTTTCCCACATGTGTTCTTATTTGAACCTCAGCAAAATTGTTAGCTGGATGAGGCAAGGAATTGTACTGAATGCAGAAGGTGAGGCTCATGGAAATGAAGTGACTTGCCCAAGGTCACAAGGATGAGTGACAGACCAACTGAATATTTGAATCTAAGGCCTCTGATCCTGTGTCCCGTATTTCTTCTGTTGTACTGTCTTGCTTGGAAAACACTTCAGAGAAAAAAAGTTGTTATGGATTTTTTACATATTAAAAGTAATGTAAAGATTTTTATATGTTAAACGTATGTTATATATTTAAAGTAATATTTAACTTTTGGAGAATTTCTTATTGATTATATAGCCAGCCTTCATTTGGAGAGGCTTAACATTAGAATAGGTCTTTTTTTGGAGTTTAATTGCAAACTACAAGACTCATATCTTCTATAGTCATTAATAAAATGTGTTATACTAAGAAATAGGAGTTTAGGAACATTTATTCAGTGCTTGCTTTGGTTGGTTATGATTTTGAATGACTTCGACTGCTTTCAGACAGTAGTTTTCTTTCCTTTTCCTGTTATGTTTAAAAACATAGAGCATTCCACTTCTCAGAATTTTTCTTTGAGAGATGAGGGTCAAGATTTCCTTTTTTTTTTTTTTTTTAATTGTTACTAAAATTTTTTTTTTCTAGTGTTCCAAGATTCATTCCCCATTTCTCACACCCAGTGCTCCACGCTTTAGGTGTCCCCAGTACCCACCACCAGGCTCTCCCATCCCTCCATCCCTTGGACTCCCTCCAAGTCCCTCAGTTTGTTTCTGTGTCCAAAGTCTCTGTTGTTTCGTTTCCCTCCCTAGATTACCCTAGTTCCCATTTACTTTCCTTCTCCCACTGGAGGACAGTGGAAGATTTCCTTTTAAAAGTACTCTTTTCCAGGTGCCTGGGTGGCTCAGTTGGTTGGGCGACTGCCTTTGGCTCAGGTCATGATCCCGGACACCCAGGATCGAGTACCACATCGGTCTCCCTACTTGGCGGGAAGCCTGCTTCTCCCTCTCTCACTCCCCCCGCTTGTGTTCCCTCTCTGGCTGGGTTTCTCTCTGTCAAATAAATAAAATCTTTAAAAATAAAATAAAAATAAAAGTACTCTTTTCCGTAGAACTTTTATTCTGATAGCCCAAATCTGTCATTTCTTAGGCATGGGTTCATAGGCATATAGTCAGTGAGGTGGCTCTGAAATTTGAAGGACACCTATTAGAGTTCCACAAGTATTTGCACTGAGTGATAAGATGCCCAGACAAATAAGAATTAAAACTTCTAGGTGAAAAAAAAAATCTAAACAATAAAAAATACCCTTAGATCTAATAAGAAACAAAAGCATCCTTTTTCTAAAGATTATTTTACAGGGTACCTGGGTGGTACAGTTGGTTAAATGTGGGACTCTTGGTTTTGGCTCAAGTGGTGATCCTCAGGGTGATGAGACTGAGCCCTACATCAGGCTCCATGCTCAGCAAGGAGTCTGCTTAAGACTTCCTCTCCAGGGGCACCTGGGTAGTTCAGTTGGTTAAGCATCTGTCTTCAGCTCAGGTCAGGATTCTAAGGTTCTGGGATTGGCGAGTCTGCCTCTCTCTCTTCCACTGCCCTTCCCCTCCCCCTGCTCATGTTCTCACTTTCAAAAAAACCAAAAAAAACCCCAGAAAAACACTTTTCTTTCTCTGCCCTCCCAAAATAAATAAATCAATCTTAAAAAATTTTTTGTGCGGGGCGCCTGTGTGGCTCAGTTGGTTAAGCAACTGCCTTCGGCTCGGGTCATGATCCCAGAGACCCGGGACTGAGCCCCACATCAGGCTCCCTGCTCGGCGGGAAGCCTGCTTCTGCCTCTCTCACTCCCCCTGCTTGTGTTCCCCCTCTGGCTCTGTTTCTCTCTGTCAAATAAATAAATAAAATCTTAAAAAAAAATTTTTTTTTTTTGCAACTAATTTTGTCCCCTTCTTTTTGATGAAATAGCTTTCTGCCACCAAGGATTCCCCACAACCTGTTGAGGAGAAGGTTGGTGCCTTCACGAAGATAATAGAAGCCATGGGATTTACAGGACCTTTGAAATACAGTAAATGGGTAAATTCTTTTTAAATTCTTTTCATTTTCTTTTTGGGCTTTGTGCCTTCTGCTCCTTATAGATTTTTTTTTTTTAAAGCTTCTGCTTTCCTTTTGTTGTGAAATTCGTACATTGTTTTGAGAGCTTCAAAATGTATTGTCCCTCTCCCACTCCCCCATTCCAAGTCAGATCTATGTAATGTGCAGGTCTGGAATACCCTCTCTATTCCTTTAACCTGATTCCTTAGACATATTTCAGTACAAGCTAAACCAATAAAACTGGGCTTTCCAGGCTCTTGCTACGTGATACGCCATACAGATAGTTCTAAGGAAGTAGATGGGCCAAATGTTCTGATGGATAGCATTCTTAAGAAAATATTACTCTCTGATGAATCCATATTCATAAGTGATTTTTTTCACTATGTCATTGTGACTTTTGTTAAGATTTTACTAATAATCATTTTTAAATTAATCAATTTTGCAATTTATTATAATTCTTACTGTGGAGGGATATTTGCTAGCTATGTCATTCCTAGTCAAGTCTTGGCCTACCACATTATTTGCTTCATAGTTGCTGCTATAAATGAATGAATGTCTTCTCTGCATCAGGTGCATATTGCCCCCGGGTGTTTATAACAGTGCCTCTAACCAATTAAAACAGTAAAATATTAGCCCAGTTATCTCCTGGTGCTAGCATTTCTCTCTAACTTTATAGCAGAAGTGCCTTTTCATGTTTTTCAAGGTTGCTAGAATGTTGGATAAGCCTAATCAGTCATAAGTTATATGTTAATCAAAACAAGTCAACACAAAGCAGTAGGGAGGACTTTTCTAGAAAATGCCATAGCTTTGCCCCAAATAATCAAATAATGGCAGTTACACCATTTTAACAGGATGGATTAAAATTAGAATTTCAGTTTTATTACGACTTTACTCGTAGTTTCTCTTTGCAATGTCTGGTTCTCTTGCTAACAATTCTCACTGCTGAAAGTATAGGCCTCTCTCTATAATCTCCTTTTTACATAAATTCTGAAAAGCTAATGGTGAGTCCACATTTTGTTTTTAAGGGGCTTTGAAAAGTATAGAAGCTAACATATATACTAGGTAATGATTATGAAATGCCTTCTTAATCATCAGTGAAATATTAACTATATTTATTATAGTTATCTTTTTTACATCTTAATCTTTTGGCAGATGATAATCATGAATATATTTGATAATGTTTTTAACAAGAATCTTTTTCTTATGGAAAAAAGGTTTGTGATTATAGCATTTGGATTAAAAAACTTAAAATATGTGTTTTGTTTGAAAATTAGAAAGTAATTAAAAGAAAAGGGAACTGAGAGCAGAGAGAAAAAAAAGGAAAAATTTACTGTTTTATTCATTTCTTGGTGGTTGAATTCCACTTGGTTGCTACCGTTGCTTTGTCTAGTCTGTTTTTTTGATTCCAGAGGGAAAGTTGGCTACCATTTGGAGGATTACTAAGTCATCAGGAAAATTTCTTCACTTTTGTAGTTTAAGTTAGCCTTTGATTTTTCTTGGTTCCTTTGTGACCTCAATTTAAGTACTTAATATTTGCATTTTAAAAGTCTTTGTGATGTGGCAGTGTCTACTTTCTGTAACCTTCATTTTTAAATTTGTGACATCAAAACATTAAAATGGGACATCCTAGTATAATTTTGGTGGGAAAACATAAGTATTACAACTTTACATTTTGAAAGATTGCAAGCCCTGGGTGCCTGGGTGGCTCAATTGGTTAAGCGTCTGCCTTTGGCTTGGGTTATGATCCTGGGGTCCCGGGATTGATTTCCACATGGGGCTCCCTGCTCAGGGGGGAGTCTGATTCTCTCCCTCTGCTGCTCTCTCTCTGTTAAATAAATAAACAAACAAATAAGTAAATAGAAAGATTGCAAGTTCTTTTCAGTAAGTGTTGACCCAGATATCTTACCAGACACTTGTATTGGATTGCACTGGAAAGATCTTTGAGCTTTGTGTTTTCACATGTCTTTCATTAGGGAGTAAAATATCTGCTTGACATCAGCAGTATCAACTATCTTTCCTCCATTTTTTTCTGTAACATTTTCATACGTAGTTTAATTTTTCTTTTAGATTCATATTTAGGAATGTAAATGTAGCTTTTCCTTGCCTCTCTGTCCTGAAATAACCAGTCTTTCTATTATCTTTATGTAGCAATATCAGGTAAGACAAGGACATTTCCCCAGGTTCAGTCACATGTCTTAGAATAGGCAGTTTCCAGATTAGCATAAAGCCAAAAAATTATTTCTGTTCTGAAGGACACTGGCACACTGGATTGCATTCAGAATTGGGCAGTGAGCCTTGTGAAGGCTTCAGGAACTGTGTTGAATGAGAGTGGTTGAAGGAAATAGGGATGCTTACCCTGGAAAAGAGAAGACATGATGGCTCTTCTCAGGTATTTGTTAAAAAAAAAAAAAAAAAAAGGAAAAGACTTAATCTAAGTATGGTATTCCACTGGGCAGTGGAAGTTTCATGAATGTTACATGAAGCAGATTTATATTCAATAAAACAAAAATCTAACAAGAACTGTCCTTCAGGGCGATAGGTAACCTCCCAAGGTCTTTGGACTTGTTTGAACAGTGGCCCAGATGGTTGACTGTGAATCAAGAATGCTGTAGAAGGAATTCCAGTACAGAGTAGAAGGTTCAAATGACTTCAAAGCCCCTCCAACTCTCACACAGCTGTTAGTGCAAACCTTTTACTACATTCATTTTTCATCTTGTAAGATGGCACAAGATGCATCAGTCAGTGGGAGAGCTGATTTTCATTGCTTAAAGCTGTCTGAGGTGCTTGTGTTTTCATCAGGGACACCGATGAAGTCTTCCAGAGTTAGAATGAAATAAACATGAAATCTTCTGAGAACCAGAACAATTTGTATTGACTGGGTGGAATTTAGTCCACCTACCTCTTTAACTTATATTAATGCATAAATCTTGGAAGAAATTCTTTCCCCAAGTTATTATTTCCAGCTCCTCTGTGATGGACTTAGGGGACTTGCTTTAGACATTTGTCCAGGAAAATGGCTCACCGAAGTATAAAGTCTTGGCTTAACTGCAGGAAAAGTGAGGAACTATAAAATAGTCCTGATTGCCACATTTTGAGCAGTATATAAATACACTGGCCAGTCTGGTGAGGTCTTCATTATTTGTAATGGATGCTTTCTTCATGAACATGTTGGGGAAAACCTTCTTCAGGGAGGATTTGGGTCTTGGTGGCAAATCTGCCTTTTTTAGGCAGAATAATGACGAACCTGGAGGATTTTCTATATGAGGATCTGAAGGAAACTATGGAGTTAGAAAAACTATCAAGAAGTTGGCCATTAGGAATTTTTCTTAAAATTGTAAATGTGTTGACATTTATATACCAGTACCCATATTTGACAGATACAGATTTTTGCCGTATTTGCTTTAGTTTTATTTTTTCCAAGATAAACTTTCACAGAAAATAAACCAGCCCATTTCTCCTTTCTTCTCTTTCTTTCTCCAAGATAATTACTATTTAAAGTTGGTTTTTGTCATCTCCTTGTACATTTTTACTCTTTTACCACTCATATATTATCCATAAACAACTATTATATATTATATTCATAAAAGCTATATAAGTGGTATCTCACTTTTCAACCTGCTTTTATTAGTCAACATAGTGCTTTTGAGTGGAGATATGTTTTCATTTCAGCTGCTGAGTAGCTTCACATTGTGTAATTAAACTATAGCTTACTTATTCCTCTCCCAAAGACAGCTTTTAGCTTTTTCATGATGACAATACCTTTTAAGTTGTGTGGGAATTTCTTGAGAGAGAGAGAGAGATGGAATTACTGGGTACTAGTCTATGAATATTGTTAACTGTATTAAATTATATTCATAACTTGTTTTATCAGTTTATGTGTCCATCAGGGTTTACGTTCAGTATCATTTTCAAGACTTGATACTCTCAAACTGTTTAATGTTTACCAATTAGATGGTGTGAAATGGTATTTTTGATTTAATTTGCATTCCTCTGGTTACTGATAAAGCTGAGTGTCGTCTTCTATGGTTACAGACAAAAACAAAAGTACCAATGTGTCTATAGTTGAGGTAAGCTATAAGCTTCACGAAAACCCAGGTTTTTGACTTCACTGTTTACTTCTCTCTTCCCGATGTCCACATCCATGTCAGGTACTGAGTTAGGTACTCAATCAACTATTTGTTGACTGAAGTGTGAAGAGCTAACAGATGTCCCAAACTCCCTGTCTTGAGGATAGAAATAGGCTGGTCACAGCCAAATCATTAGGTTAAGGATATTAGGATATCATTAGTTTGATGATGGTACAGACCAATACTCCCCAAAATGTGTTCTGTGTCAAATACTTCCTAGAGCTGCAGATGTTAAGTTAAACAAGCTTCTTTTTTAGCCTGCTGATACGGTGAATTACACCGATTGATTTGTGAATGTTGAATTGGCTTTATATTTCAGGGGTAAATCCCAGTTGGTTGTGATTTATTGTCCTTTTAAAATACTGCTGAATTTGATTTGTTAGTATTTTGTAAAGGTTTTTTGCACCTATATTCATGAAGGCTACGGTTCTATAGTTTTATTTTCTTCTAATGACTTTGGTAGGGTGATATTGGCCTTATAGAAAGTGTTCTTCCCTCTCGTTTTCTGGAAGAGTTTATGTAGATTTAGTATCATTTCTTTAGATGTTTGGTAGAAACATTGAGTGATGTTTAGTGATGCCTTTGAGCATAGAGTTTTCTTTGGAGAAGTTTTTGTGTTTTTTATTTTTTTGTCACAAATCCCATTTCTTTAATAGATAATAGGACTATTCATGTTACTTATTCTAGAGAGTTTGGTAGTTTGTGTTTTTTCAAGGAATTTATCCATTTCCTATTGTCCTAAAGGTGTTCATAATAGTCCTTTATTATTTTATGAATATCTTTAGGATATGTTATGATACACTCTCTGATTCTGCTAATTTTTATCTTCTCTGTTTTTTCTTCTTTCCTTGATCAGTTCTATCAACGTTTTATCAATTTTACTGATACTATTGAGGAACCAGCTTTGGCTTCTTAGATTTTCTGTGCGTTCTTTCTTTCTT
>PITA01026953.1:0-21788 GCA_004023965.1 Spilogale gracilis
AATCAGAGAGGAGATGAAGCATGAGAGACTTTGGACTCTGAGAAATAAACAGGGTTTTGGAGGGAGGGGGAGTGGAGGGATGAGTAAGGCTGGTGGTGGGTATTAAGGAGGGCACATATTGCATGGAGCACGTATTGCATGGGTGTGGTGCATAAACAATGTATCTTGGAACACTGAAAAAATAAAATAAAATAAATTTTTAAATAAAAGTGTCACTAATATATTACTGTTTTTAATTTACTATATTAGCTGTGGGCTCAATTTGAAAGACTTCCACCTGACTTCCCTTACTGTGTCATCTCTAATACTATAGGCAAAGAAAATGATGTTGGGGTTTTGCCAACCACCAAATATGTCCATTCCAATTATGCACTTGGTATTGAGAAAAGGACTTCTAGAGAGATCCATGAACACAGCTGAGCCAGACCTCCATTTATTATATTACATTCCTATGTCCCCTTGAACGAAAATTCTAATATAGTCAATAATTAAGAAAAATGACAAAGAAGTAATAGTACGATAAAGGCGTTTCATCAACAAAATGAGTATGAGGTCATTAGTATTCATCAACATTGTCTCTTCTGTTAAGAATTTCCTATCAGGTACTATGGTATTTGGGATATTATAGAAATGTTCAATTCTACCAATGAACTAGTCTACTTTAAAACAAACAAATATTTAAAACAGAAACTTTGACTTATGGATAATTTCTAATTCTATAGTCTGTAACTCAAGAGACCAGCTGAAAGGATTTACTCATACAGAAACATAAGTTTAAAATTTTACACTCAGTGGATAATCTGCTGGAGGGGACAGAAAGATAAGAATCAGGAGAGCACTAAAGAGCTATCCCGGACTGGGAAAGCCTGAGAGATCAAGAGGCAGAAGAGTGGCCATTAGACTCATCAGCCTTACTGATTCCTTCTTCACTGTTACCCATTAACTAATACTCCCATCAACTTTTACCATCACACCTGCATCTAGTCACCTTATATTACATCCATGTTCTTTATTCTGAAAATACGTTTTGAAAAACATACAAATCTTATAAAAAACTTATGTTTTTTTTTTCCTTTCTTTAAACCTATCCTGTGCATCTTGTACATTATTAGTCTGATAATTGTTTTAATTTCCAGCACCCCAGACACTGCCTGACACAGACCGACCAGATGAATGAGCACATATGCCAGAATCTCAGAGTGCAGTGGTGAACAAAGCTCAGTCCCGGCTCTCATGGAAGAATACTTCAGTGTTGTAGACAAAGATGTCACCCGACAATCACAGTGTAATAATAACAGGCAAATGCCCTACCACCAGAGCAAGTATAGGGAGCTCCAGTGACCTGAAGCCCCCAAATTAGACTCTCCAAAGACAACATCATCTAGTCAGAGACTTAGAAAATGAGTAGGAGTTAAAGAGCCTATGTCTGGAGTGAGACTGAGTCACACTGAGATGGGAAAGAGCATTCTAGGCAAAACATTATAATTGAGACAAAGGGAGGGGTGAGGGATGCAACACTTGGTTGGTGCTTTATTTATTTTTATTTTATTTATTTTATTTTATTTTATTTTATTTTATTTTATTTTTTATTTTATTGGTACTTTGTAGGCCTTGACTTCCAAAGCTTCAGGAAACTAAAAAGCAACAGATATGGAAAATAAACATGATTTACTTATATTAGGCATTTAGGCATTTACAATACATTTTAATCTTCACAAAAGCAAATGATATAATCCTCATCGACAAAGTTTTGATTCCGTATGGTACGATATGCCATTTCATCATGATTTCCTCTAATGTTTATAATGATAAATAGGTTGTCATCCTATTCATCAGAGCAACATTTCATGAAACCATATGAAGACTAATGTTATGATAATGTGTCTATTACATGCTACCTTGAGGGGAAAATCCATAAGCTGTACTCTCACGCTCTAAAGACATTTGATATCGTAAAAGGGCAGAGGCTGAACACTGAAAACTTTACCAATTTCTACACAGGTTGAACTGTTTCATGATGTGGCTATATTTCCACAATCTATGAGATTAAGAATAACATAAACATTTTGACTATATTCACCACTCTTGGAACTCATGAAAATGTACCATGTTATTTTACATTTATAAATTAGTATCTAACATTTTCTTTCTTTTTTTTTAAAGATTTTATTTATTTGACAGAGAGAAACACAGTAAAGCAGGGGGAGTGAGAGAGGGAGAAGCAGGATTTCCACCAAACAGGAAGCCCAATGCGGGGCTTGATCCTGGAACTCCAGGATCATAACCTGAGCCTAAGGCAGAGGCTTAACAACTGAGCCACCCAGGTGCCCCTATCTAACATTTTTCTTGATGAATGTATATACATTTGTGTATACATGATTAATACATGTATTAACTATGTTAACATAATAATATATAGATCTATCATTACAAATATTAATATATACTAATTCTAGAAAATTTTAGCAGATGTTTTGTTAGAGATTTATCTCTTGGCTTGTACTGATTTTAAGAGAAAGTGCAAGAAAAATCATGATTTGACTAGAAAGGCTTTTCAGTATTCTGAAGTTCTTGTTTTTATATACCACATATGAGCCCCAGCTCATAGAGGAAAACTCCATACTTCTATATTACTTGGTCTGAGTTTTTAGTAACTTCAGGGAAAAATATTTTTAAGGTTAAAAAAATACAGAAAGAGTATAATGTCCTTTAAATGTTCTTTTATGTTGGTGTTTGGATCCTAAAAGGAAGGGAAAAAATACTGCAACAGTGGTGATATGAACAGCCCTGAACAATGTTGTTTTATATGCAGTGATGATGAGTAAAAGAAGAAGCCAAAATGAGTCAGACGACAGTATATCAAGCCCATTTTCCTCATTTTGATTCAGAGGTTTTTTGCTAAAAATCACAAGCCAGTCTTAGTGGCAAGCCTCAGAAAACTTGCACAGCTCTGATAAGAAAGGACATCGCTCATAAATATTCATTAAAAATTACCTTTTCTGGATCATGAATTTTTCAAGCAGACACTGATTTGACCTCTACAAGGAACAAAATCCAGCCTATAGTGGAGTGTCTCCTATTTCTGACAAAAAAAAGGTGAAAAATTGGTTTTCCCAGCTAAGCAGCTACTTTGTACACTGTGTGAGGTCTGAGGTCAGTTACCTCTACGCTCCACACACTTGAGCATTAATATTCATTCGAATTACAATCTTTAAATTCTAAAGTCCTGTTCACACTTCTCTGAAAAACTGATTGTATGGCAGGCCAGGGTTTGCATTTTAACTAATTTTTAAAGTAACTTCATCTAACTTCTCTGTTGCTAAAAAATGTATGAATTCAGTAATTTTCTTTAGAAAAAAGTCACATCTGCCTGTTTTGAATTTATATGCCCTCTCACTGAGGATAAAAGCCACGTTTTTCCTGGTAATTATCTGCAGAGTGGGTGAATGGATAGAAACATCTACATTTATGTCTATCAGAGAGCTATTGTTGGCATTTCATCTTCATATAGCTCCTCATAGTTCATACATTACAAAAGGAGCTTTGCATTATTTGGGGGAATGTTTTTTGCTTGCATTGTTATTCCTAAAATATCTCAGTGGGGTAGTCAGCATTACCACCTGCATTGTTTAAATAGACTAACTGATAAGTAGAACATGAATTTTGATAGCAAATCATGTGCAAACTTAGCAACTAAACAAGAATGTCTTTCCAGAACTTTATCCCAGGTTCTGATTTCAGGTTAAACTCTGGAATTATTATACTCAAGGTCTAGGATTCATATTTGGGTAACTTTAGAGAGTAACCAAAAAGTGGCCAAAGAAACACTTTAACCACATATAGTTCAAGTTATGGTGGGATAATTTTGATTTTTTATCCTCATGCAGTTAAACAGCAGTAAAAGTCTTCTTATGACAGAAGGATTCTAATCTCAGCCTCTTCCTTCTTCTAGATTTATGACCTGGACATATTTTAACCTTTCTATGCCTGGCTGTCCATGTGAAAATGAAGGTACCTAGTTTAGAGGATTTACAAGGCACCTCAATTTATTCCTGGCACTCCAAAGAGTTACTTTTTAAGTACAGCATTAACTTGATTTAAGTACTATGTAACTTAGCACAAAGATGATGATGGAATTTTTACTGGGATGTAGTCTCCAAGAGGAATGGGAATGTGCCAAATTGGAAATTTCTACCCCTTCCTCCTCCATTAGAAAGAAAGAAAAAGGAAAAAAGAAAATTCTCAGAAAGGCAGCAGAGAATAGGGAGTACTGCAAAAAGGGGGTTGAGTTGCAGTCTCTGCTTCTTCTGGTTTTATCACTTTTATTCATAATCCAGCCCATACTGCCTCTTAGATAAGTGCTTATCTGATTAGCGTAGGACAATTCTTTTGAGGGCAGAACCTGCATATTATTTCAACAACCTTGGAAATGTAATAAGTCACATGCTGATGTTGCATCTTATTGACACTTTTCTCCCTAAGTCGTCTATATAGTTGCTCCTGGACACAAGGATCATCAGCCTGTCTTTCCTAAAGCTGATGGCTTCTGGCCCTAACTCCACTTCTCTCATGTCAGGGTGTGAAACAAGGAACAGAAGTTATGCTGGGGAGGCTGAGGACCAGTCCAGACCTCAGCCACTTGTCCTTCCCATTCCACCCCAAGAATGTCCATATACTTACAGCTGCCAGCTTTAGTAAAGGAAAATGCACAACCTCTAATCACATTTGAATTTCAGATGAACAAGGAATAATTTTGTAGCATAAGTGTACTACATAAAATATTTGTGACATATCTGTAATAAAATTATTTTGTTTTTTGGGTGAAATTCAAATTTAACTAGACGTCTCCATATTTTATCTGACAACCCTCTCTTGTAGCCCAAATTCATTCAAAGAATCTGTCCCATGAAGAAAACAATTGCTTTTAACATTGTTTCCATTATCCTCCTCACTCACGCAGAATGGCACAAGTTCCCAGTGTAGTCTTTACTTCCTTTTGTACTCCCATATTATGCCATCAATGTAAATCACCAGATAAATCTGTCATACTTTTATTTCTACTGTGGAGTCACATGTTATCGGAGTTATTAGGTTCCATATCCACAGACTATGGCAGAATTCTTTAATAGTCAAAAATACACTTAAGGATTTATTAGGATGTCACAGTTAGAGCCTCTAATACAGTCTCCCAGCAAATCCATTAAGGTCTGTTTTTTCTTGCTGCATTAAGGACAATGCTATTATGCTGTTGTTGAGTATCAAATGAAGTAGAAGACTTGATGTTGGAGCCATGTTGTATGAGAAACAGATCACAGCCTCTGGCTCCTGATGGTCGTCAAAAATTGTGCTTTTATTTTGTTTTTGTTTTTTGAGATTTCGAGAGAACACAGCAAAGGGTATGAGAGAGGGAGAAGCAGGCTTCCCATCAAGCAGGCAGCCCAATGCAGGGCTTGATCCCAGGACCCAGAGATCATGATCTGAGCCAAAGACAACTGAGCCACCCAGTTGACCCCAAAATTGTGTTTTTTAAATGTAATTTCCATGATAGATTTAACTTGTTGCCAGAAATATCACTTTACTTTGTATCCTATTCCTAGGAAAAGACATTTATAGAAAGAAGAAAGAAGGAAGGAAGAAAGGAAGAAAGGAAGGAAGGGAGGGTGGAAGGAAGGGAGGGGAAAGAGAAAGGGAGGGAAGGGAGGAGGGAGGGAGGGAGGAAAGAAAAGGGAGGAGGGAGGGAGGGAGGAAAGAAGCTTTCAAAATCCAAGTATTCAGTGCTATCATTATTTTCCAAATCGATAAAGATGATGAATACATACTGATGATATCAAATGTTAATTTATGTAGAAATGTCTTGAAATGAGAAACAATAGATCTCCAAAATATGCATTATTTGCTTACTGTGTACTGACATATAGTATATAAAAGGACAAAAATGTAGTGTACAAAATTTGAACGAATAAATTTTATACTAGGGTAAGTCTAAAAATCATTCTACCATGTTGTTTTTATTTTTTTTAAGATTTTATTTATTTATTTGACAGAGAGGAGATCACAAGCAGGCAGAGAGGCAGGCAGAGAGGGGGGAGGAAGCAGGCTCCCCACCTCCCAGGACCCTGAGATCATGACCTGAATGGAAGGCAAAGGCTTAACCCACGGAGCCACCCAGGTGCCCTACCCTATTGTTTTTAGTACAAATTATTGTTTTCGTTAAAGAAGCATGTTTCCTATTAAGAACTGTTTAAACTTTTCCTCTACCAGGCAAACAGAACAGACCACTATAATCCAAACAGGTGTTCACTCTCACAACCTGAGAGCTGATGATTGAAAATGATTGCCCCCGCCTGCCCTGTCCCACCTGCCCTGCAATGGGCTCTCAGCACAGCGATATTTGGTTACATCACTCTGCAAGCACCATAATAGCTACATTTTCGCAAATGCTACAAGTGCATTTTTAATGTTAAAAGCAATATTTTACCATGCTAAACTTCTATTAACTTTTTGTTTTCACATGACACTTAAATTAGCTTCTGACAGATACAACTCCATATACGTAGAATAATGTATTGAGCCGATGTGTTTGCTATGAGAGGTGCAGTCGGAAGAGGAGACGTATTATGTTCTACATTTGATTGTTTATGCACGACAATACATTTAAGCTGAGTTTCAGCAAGCCAGTTGCCAGAGATTCAAAGCCTGGCAAATAGCACATTCTCTTCACAAAATAAAAATGTACAGTCATCCACACCAGCTTACAAGTTATTCTTTATGAACAACAGAATTGCTTTTTGCCCATTTCAGACAGATCCCTAAATGTGCCCAGCACAGCAAGAGGGAGCATAGGAAGCAAAGAGAGCTTAATATTCCAGCCCAGCTCACTGGAAACAACCAGAACCACAAACAAACAAACAAACAAAAAAAAAAACCTAAAATGACAGCACAGTGTTCTATAGAGCAACATGATTTGTCTGCTTTAAATGGAGAATAACGGTTTTAAGTTTAGAGCAGAACTAAAGGGCTCAATTACTATTCATGGATTCTAAATTGTTCTACTTTGGAAACTCCTTTAGCATGAAATGTTCATCAAAATCAATGCATGGAACCATAGGAAAAAAACAAAAACAAAAAACACCTAGTTTCCAGCATTGATTGAATATAGGACTTCCCCAATTTAGATCACTGAAAAATAAAAACATGTCACTGATATATACGAATCCTCCTTAAGCAGGAGGACTAAACATTTTCAAAGAATAACTTTTAGGTGGCTATTGAGAGGTAGAGAAACAAATAAATAAATAAATATGATAATAACACATATCCCTGCTTTTAGTCTTACAACTAACTCTAATAAAATAGTGTGCTATTGCTTCTCACTTGGCCTTTTAGCTAAAATCACATGTGAAGTAGTGTGTTAACCTTCATACAGAAAACTTTACTACTAGCAACCATCAATTTTTTTTTTTAATCTTTAAAAACTAACAGCTATCTAAAATATGGGGACATACCTGCTGGATGAAATGGGAGAATTGTTTTTTTTTAATTTTAATTTTTTAAAAATTGCATAAAAATAATTAAAACAGAGGAACATACTTTTTACTAAAGAATTGTTGCCACTGGTATTGAGAAGATTTTCTGAGAATAATAGTGTAATGCTAAACTGACAAATAGATCACTTCTTTAATTGTGCTTATGTCCAAAAACAAGGATCCTGCTAAGTAGCTTTCACATTATAGAACTAAAGAGCTATAAAGTAGGTATTTAGTAGTAGAATAGTTGATACTTATGTTTGTTTTGTTTGGTTTTCCATTTATTTCTTCCAATATTATTACGGTCTCCGAAAATGATGAAAACAAACATGGATGACCTGTTTTCCTAATCCTATGCTTAGAACAAACAAAGAAACCATGTCTATTAATGTATGGAGTATCCACTTTGATTCTGCCCCCCCCCCCATATATTCTCTCATGAGCATGGTTTTATCTGCAAAACATTGGTAATAAACTAAGGTAAAAATGCATTCCTTATGTACTGACCTGTGGTGGAAAACATTTGCTTTTATATTGATATTGGCCAAGTTTCATGTGGACTATTATGGATTATAATTGCATTTCATTTGGCATATTAAAAAATGTCAAATCCTAAAACCAAGCAAAAGAGGATCTGCATTTTTTTTGTCATGTAGAAGAACAGTAAAGTCCTGAAGGCAGTTTGAAAACCTTAGTTAACCAGCTCCTTCTGTTTGCATATTCAATCCCTCAATGTAACATATGCATAATTTTATCATCATTGTGTGCCATCTGGAGTATACTGATTGAACTGCAGTTTGAAAATGAGGGTTAAAAGATAATTTGGTTGCATACATTTAGAACTGAAATGTCTCTCATGGAGCAGAACAGAGTTATTTAAAAACAGAACTATGCCTAAAAGATGAAAATACATTCTATAAGCTCAAGAAAACCAAGGAAGGCAATTAAGTCTTCGTGTTTTTTCACTTCAAGTTCCTTTAAAATTTTAATAACAATGGTATTCTAGGGACACCTGGGTGGCTCAGTTGGTTAAGCCACTGCCTTCGGCTCAGGTCATGATCCTGGAGACCTGGGATCGAGTCCCACATCGGGCTCCCTGCTCGGCAGGAAGCCTGCTTCTCCCTCTCTCACTCCCCCTGCTTGTGTTCCCTCTCTGGCTGTGTTTCTCTCTGTCAAATAAATAAAAAATCTTTAAAAAAAAAAAAACAAAAAAAAAATGGTATTCTAAGGGAATTGCGGGAGGAAGAAAAAAAAATGTGTATCTACCTCTTAATACAATAATTATAAATAATCTTCCAAACTACTTTACACTTTTCTTTAATTACTTACCTGGGAAAATTTAACAGATTATCAATAAGTAGTTTCAGCTAGGGCATGGGTATGTAACCAATTTATTTTTAACTGTAACATCACAATGTTAGGTTGGCTTACAAACTAGCAGGAGTTCATCAAATCTGAGCATCCTAGCTGAGAGCAATTGCTATGGAAGCACATGAGAGCCGTATTGAAGACTGGCAATAGTTCTAATCCAGAATTTTTACTTTCAGTTATCACAGTGTGATGTCAAGTGAAACACTTTATAAAACCAGTTTTAAAGTGGGATTACCTTGTTTGTATTTGTGAGAACAATAATTTATCATAGACTCTCTCTTCCAAAACTTTTTCACATTTTTCTCCCTTTTCGAATTTTTTGAGTTTTCTATTTTTTTCACCTTTTCTAATACTACTGAATTACCAAGCCACCCGATTGAGATAGGGTCTACTAAATTACATTGTCAAAAGTGTAGCCATTAAGAAGGAAATTACATGACCTAGATTTGCTAAAAATTAATAATTTTCAAAAGGCTTTTGGTGGTATAAGCCTTTTAGAGTAGATTTCGTATACAATACATATTATTCTTTCTTATCTATGGAAGAGAAATTTTTTTTAAAAAAATAACATCCCTCAAATTATGGATTTCCAAGTTTATGGAATTATATATAATTCCATATAACCCTATGATTAAAAGCCCACTTCCTTGGGTACTGCTTTCCTGTTCTAATAAGTACCTTGCTCCTTCAGAACTGGAACCTTCTCTCTCTCTTCATTCCTTCCTATGCATAGTTTCCCAGCAAATTCTGAAACTATTCAAAATCATTTGCTGAGTACACAGGGCAGATATGAAGGCATGAGCATAAATACCTGGGGGTAAAGAACTAGACTGCACCTACCCAACAACCATGGCAGGCCTGGCCACTGAATGAGGCAGCTCACTACTGAACTTCCCCTTTTTATCCAGGAGAGCAGAAAGAAACAAGCATTGAATCTATTACTATCCCATCACAGAACATGACATTCTAATTCAGTCAGTAGGGACTCACAATGAACTCCAAATCACATTGAGTGCCTCCCTGGTATGACAATTGATTACATCTCTTAACCTTTCTGCATCTGTGGTGCCATCTGGAGCAGTTAGTGCTTACATTTTTGCACACAAAGAGCAGGTAACAGCCTATAAACCCACATACAGACTCAGTCCTTCCACTATAAGGCTCTAACAACAATAAAAAGGAAAAAAAGAAAATAATAGCCAGTATCATGTTGATGTCACAAAAGATGACATTCCAAAGGAAACGAAAACACAATCCAATAACTAATATTTTGTAGAATAATACTGTAAGACTATCAATATAAAAAGTTAATCCATTCACCTTTAGGAAATTTGTCCACACATGGAAGAGAAAGGAAGTCTATTATAGGAACTATTACATTCCAGGGGCTTTACATACATGATATTTCATTAAATTCTAAGTAGCAAGTATTAGTGTCCTCTATTAGTATAAAACTAAGACTCTTAAATGTTAAGTAACTTGATCAAAATCACGCTGACATTTAATTTGGGAGCTAGGATTCAAACTCAGTTCTACTCCCAAAGCTATGGTTCTTCACACTACATCATTAAATTTGATCCAGATCGAGATATATTAATCCTTTTGACAAATATCTTTTATATACTATACAAAGTGTTCAGGACCTCTGCTGGTTGCTAAACAAAGTAGCAGATACCGCCATTATATGTCAAGAATTGTGTTAAGTAAAGAATAAATTCTGGTCAAAACAAAGGTTTAGAACAGAATTTCTCATTTGGGGCCAGATTATACTTTCTGTGGAGTCTCTCCTATGCATTGTAGGATATTTATCAGGGACCCTGCCATCTACCTACCACATACCAAAAGCACCCATTCTCCCAGTTAATAGAAATTTCTCCAGATATTGGAGACAGATATCTCTTGTGGGCAACTTCTCCCTGCTCCATCACCGCTGAGAACCATTGGTTTAGAATAAGTCAGGTAGACAATTTTTTGTAAAACCTGTTAAGAGCGTAAATTCTTAGGGAACAAGACCTTTCCTAATACAGTTCGGCAGCTGTTGATTCTGTAGCTCCCCCAACAATAAAACCTTCAGAAAACTTTGATCATTGCATGAATAAATGAATGAATGAATAAAAAATGACAGAACCTGCCAACCAAATATTTCTGTAACAGTCGAAAGCTAACACTTGTGTAAGCACTAGTTAACTAAAACTAAGAAGAAAAAACCAGTTTGTTTTCCTCTTTTAGACTTTCTGCACTAGTTCCCAGACAGAAAAAAAAAAAAAAAAAAAGTATATGAGAAAGAGTGTTACCCAAATCGGCACACGCTTCTGCCATCACTGTACTGAGGTGTCTCCTTCTTCATTTGCCTCATCCAGGCTCTGGGTCTCCAGCTAGCTGTGCCCTCCTGTGCCACTGGCTACCAACTATGGCAGAAATTCACAAGTAATTGCTTTTTTCACAAAAGAGAAGTTCTAACTAGCCTTTGATAATATCATTCTTATACTTTTGAAGTACTAAGCCCCATTAAAACAAAAAAAAGATTTTAGGGGTTTCAGTAGCTCAGTCGGTTAAGTGTCTGCCTTCGACTCAGGTCATGATCCCTGGATCCTGGGATCAAGTCCTGCATCTGGCTCCTTGCTCAGTGGGGAGTCTGCTTCTCCCTCTCCATCTGCCTCTCCCCCCTGCTCATGCTCTCTCAAATAAATAAATAAAATATTTTAAAATAAAAAATAAAAAAAAATATTTGATTTATCAGAGGGAGAGAGAGAGAGAGAACACAAGCAGGGAGAACAGCAGGCAGAGGGAGAAGCAAGCTCCTCCTTCAGCAGGGAGACTGATATGGGGCTTGATCCCAGGACCCTGGGATCATGACCTGAGCTGAAGGCAGATGCTTAACTGACTGAGCCACCCAGGCACCCCTCCAAACACCTTAAGTGAAAGAAAAAAAGATTTATGGCCACACGTGGGGAAAACTCAGAACCCAGGATCTGTGTGAAAGCCCTTTGTGAGTGACAGTTAGTGCTATCCTGACCTGCGCTTAACTGATACAGCAATTCCAAATTCTCACTGTGCTTGGGTGTATGATATTATAGTGACTTCCATTTCCTCTCTAAATTTACTCATAAATAAAATTTTAATAAGGAAAGAGGCAGGGATGGATGGAGAAAAATGAAGAGTGCAATATGTCTGCATTGCACATGAGTGAGAATGAGGCAAGAAACTATTTTCTGAATACTGATCTAATAATGATGCAGATGACAAAATCCAGAGACAAATCAAGTACAGGGTAACAATCACATCCACATTAACAATGTAGAAAAATAGGCACTCGGTATGTGCTATAAATATTAGCACTCTGATTTACAGTAATAACAGGCACTGTGGAGTTTTTACACTGTCAGAAATTCCACATCATATAATTTAATTCATTCTGCAACTTTCAATGGCAAGGAAAATGAGGTCTAGAATGTTTACCAACAAGGACCCCCTCAGAGAACATGGGATCTTTCTGAGCACAGGGGACCTGTAAGGCTTCCTCTCTTAACTTCTCTTTCATTTCCTGGATCTCAGAATCAGGTTTCAGGTGCCAGGGTCTCTCTCTGGAACAGCCTATTAGTGAGACCACAGGACCCTAAACTCCAATACTAAATAGAATAATTGTTTAGGAATGGTCTCCAACCATTTCCTAAGATCAGGGTCCTCATGGTAGAGGGCTACAGAGGCCTTGTCAACTTGAAGTAGGATCAAATAATGCCCATGCTAACAGAAATGAATCACAAGGGACACATGGGTGCATCAGTTGGTTAGGCGTCTGCCTTCGGCTCAGGGCATGATCCCAGGGCCCTGAGATAGAATCCCACGTTGGGCTCCCTGCTCAGTGAGGAGTCTACTTCTCTCTCTCCTTCTGCCCTTGCTCGTGCTCACTCTCTCCTCTCTCTCACTCATTCTGTCTTAACTAAATAAATACAATCTTAAAAAAAAAAAAAAAGAAAAGAAATATCACAATCTCACAAATAGGAGCGCTCTGAGAAGGTTCTGTTGGCAATTTGAGGAGGAGGAGAACACTCTGAGGGCTACCATCCACATACCTGTTGGTTACCCATCTCAACCACACTTGTTCAGTCACCTAAGTTGATGGTAGAAAACTATATAAACTTTATATTCAACCCACTTCCCACTTGTCAAGCATATTTCTGAGTCACTAACTCATTTGTCATCTTTATTCATAGCAAGATGTCCATTTGTGACAATTCATTGCTTTTCGGTGTGAAAAGAGAACACCACTGATTAAATATGGGGAAAGTTCCATTTTCAACAGTTGAAGTAAACGACAGCATTTTTAAACTCATCAGTAAAAGAAAAGGAGGTTTGCAAATCCTCACTTTCCTGCTGTTTCTACAAAGTGTATTACCCAAAGATTATGAATTCTGAAGATTATAGAAACCATGAGCCTTTGTCAGAGGACACAAAGAAAAAAGAATCATCCCTTTCAAAAATTGTATTTAGAAGATTCAACAAATCAACAATGAATATAGTCATTTATGAAATCCCATGTTACAATGTCTGGTTAACAGGCCAGGCCAGGGCCCCAAGTACAATCAACTATTTCAAGGACACAGCACCTGCGTGCAGGGGTGAGTGACTGCTTTGTCCTTCCTTAGCCCCCATTCTTGTAATTGCACTGCTGGCTGGCATAGGAAAGAATCAGGCTCATTTGGCCCTTGTCTCTTCTTGTTAGAGAGAGGGCTCCCTTTCAAACAAGTGACAAGTTGGGTGGGAATCTAGTCTGGGCAGCGCATTTATATTACCATTACAAATACACAGTTTCTAACAAAGGAAGCAGAATATTATTTCCTAGGCAAAATGTTGCGATCTTTGTTTTTATTCTAGGGGAAAAGCCCATATAAACAAAGAGGAAATAGTAGAGGATAAATTCAATGTGGCAGCCAAACGTAATGTGTGGTTGGTATATATGGGCAAGACTTACCACTGGCTGAGACACTGAATGGGGATCAGAGATTTAATTTCTTTCTACTTCTTCGTAGAGGGTTGGAACTATTTCCAGAATCATCTTTGTCTTTTCCTTCCACCAAATACCTTCTTTCTTGAAAGCATAGTGTAGAAGAGAGAAAAGAAAAACCAAGGAGAAAGAAAATGGGAAGAAACATTCTAGCTCTTCCTCTTCAGTTTACTTGATGACTAGAGAAAACCTACACTGGATAATACAGAGATACGGATTTAAGATGATTGTCTTATTTTTTTTCTTCTCATTAAGACTCTAGCTTTCAGTCCTCTTCTTTTGTTCCTTTTTTTCTTCCTTAATGCTCAGCAATTTCTATTCTCACACACATATTTCCTAGGCAATGTATCCACATCCAAAAATTTAACCAATATCCATCTACATGAGAAGTCTGCAAAATTTTTATGAAAAGTGCCAGAAAGGAAATATTTCTAGCTGCATAGACCATACGGCCTCTGTCACAACAAAGCTATTTGCATTCAAGTCTTCTGTGTAGAGTGAAATCTGCCACTGACAATATGTAACCAAATGAGTATGGCCATGTTCTAATAAAATTGTATTTACAAACCCTTGGTAGCATAGATTTGGTCAGAAGGCCATAGTTTGTCAGTACCTGATCTATAGTAAAACATTTATCTGTAGTCTAGAAACTTCTCTTCACTTTCTTTCTAACTGACTGCTACAGTCTGAATGTTTGTGCCTCCCACCCAAATTCATAGGTTAAAACCGATCTTTGAAAAGGGATTAGGTCATGAGAGCAGTGGCCTCATGAATGAGATTAATGCTCTTATAAAAGAGGCCCCAGGGAGCTTCCTTACCCCTTCTGCCAAATGAGAATAAAATAAGAAGTCTGCAACCCAGAAGAGGGCCATCCCCTGACCATGCTGGCAGCCTGACCTCAGACCTCCATCTCTGGAACTGTGAGAAAAAGTTTCTATTGTTTAAAAGCACCACTTAGTCTATGATATGTGGTTACAGATTCTAAACAGACTAAGACACTGACTAACAGCCTTCTTCTCTTCCTTGATGTTTCCCTGCCCCTTCAAGCCTCTTTCACGACTTTCCCCCATCAGATCCAGGTTCCATGTCCCATATTTTAGGGTCTAGCAATACTGTCACTTCCATTTTCCATGCCAGTAACTTAAAAATTATCATTGGGGCGTCTGGGTGGCTCAGTGGGTTAAGCCTCTGCCTTTGGCTCAGGTCATGATCTCAGTCTCTCTGCTCAGCAAGGAGCCTGTTTCCTCCGCGCTCTCTGCCTGTCTCTCTGCCTACTTGTGATCTCTCTCTCTGTCAAATAAGTAAATAAATGCATAAATACATAAGTAAATACAAGAAATTATCATTGACTAGTCTTTTATTTTCCTCATCCTGCTTTAGACAGTTTTGTCAAATTTGCCACCTAAATAAATCCTGAACTTTCTCCCACAAAAGCACACTTGTAGCTTTAACGTAGTAAAACATTACCTTTCCTTCCAGGTTTGCCTTCCTTGAAGCTCCGACAAGTGTGCTCTTTGTAAAGTGTAAATATGATCACATTCTCCCTTACGCAATGGTTCAAAAGTTCCCAAGCCTGAAACATCAATTCTAAACGGTTTACAGAGCCTCAACTCACACCTCATTAATTAGAGGTTCCAGTGATGATGATTAATCATTTCAAGTAATAACTCCTCAGCAAGATTGACACTGACAAGCCTATCACTAACCTACCTTTATACTAAATCCACATGCTTTGAATGTCCCCCCAAATTTTCACAGTGTAGTCCTAGACCACATCTTAAATCTCATGTTTCCTCAATCCCTTGTACATGCAAATGTTGTTGGTGATGGACACATGCTCCACTGAATCTCTTTACTTTTGCCGGGGCGGGGGTGCAGGGGACACAACGCTGGCTCCAACTGTTCTGTCAGTCCCACAGACAGCCTCAGATACCATTTCTCAGAGAAATGCTCTCAGGCTGCTGGGACTGTTTTGTCTACTCATATGAGTACATCAGAATTAAGTCCCCGCAGGAGCAGCCCTTGGTCAGGAATTGCAGGAGGAAGAGGATATACATATCTACCAGCTCCACATCTCCTGATTAGGATGGCCCTTAAAATTAGACCTATCCTGGGGCGCCTGGGTGGCTCAGTTGGTTGAGCGACTGCCTTCAGCTCAGGTCATGATCCCGGAGACCCGGGATTGAGCCCCACATTGGGTGCCCTGCTCAGCGGGAAGCCTGCTTCTCCCTCTCTCACTCCCCCTGCTTGTGTTCCCTCTCTGGCTGTGTTTCTCTCTGTCAAATAAATAAAGTCTTTAAAAAAAAAAAATTTAAAAAAAAATTAGACCTATCCTGTGTTCAAAGCTACCATGTGGGATCAAGCCAAGGGTACTCTCCCTGGGAATTTATTCAATATTGCACTCTTGACTGGCCTCGGTGATGATTAATTTTATGTGTCAACTTGGCTAGGGCACGGTACCCACATTTTTGGTGAAACCATTGTTAGATGTTGCTGGGAGGTATTTCTTAGATGAGATTAACATTTCAATTGTAGATTTTGAATAAAGCTAGAGTACCCTCCATAAGGTGGTTGCATCTCATCCATTTACTTTAAGGCCTTGAGAGAAAACACAGTTCCACCAGGAAATAGAGAATTCCTCCTCCAGGCTGTCTTCAGACTCAGCTGCAATGTCAACTCTTCTCTGGGTCTCCAGACTACCAGCACATCTTTCAGAGTCAGTGATTTTGGACTTGAACTAAGAAAATCATCTCGATTGATGTCAGGCCAGGCCAGGCCATGTTCCTTAGTCAACAAGCTTTTTTATTTTTTTTCCCTTTAAGATTTTATTTATTTGATATATATAGAGAGAAAAGTAGGCAGAGCAGCAGGCAGAGGGAGAAGGAGGAGCAGACTCCCCACTGAGCAGCAGCCCAACACAAGGCTCAATCCCGGGAGCCTGGGATCATGACCTGAGCTAAAGGCAGTCGCTTAACCTACTGAGCCACCCAGGCACCCCAGTTAACAAGCTTCTTTTTTTTTTTTTTTTTTAAGATTTTATTTATTTGACAGAGAGAAACACAGCTAGAGAGGGAACACAAGCAGGGGGAGTGAGAGAGGGAGAAGCAGGTTTCCCGCTGAGCAGCGAGCCCAATGTGGGACTCAATCCCAGGTCTCCGGGATCATGACCTCAGCCGAAGGCCATCACTTAACCAACTGAGCCACCCAGGCGCCCCAGTTAACAAGCTTCTTATCTATAGCAGGACAATGCGTTATTAGAGGAGGTGAAGTTTTCAAAATTTCTGAATGGAAACTCTGAATGTTCAAAGTGTTACATTTGAATAAATAAAAAAACAGGTGGTAAATCTAAAAGCATTCATCTAAAAAGTACTGCGGGGTTTTCATGATAATCTGCTGTGATGATATATAGGTGATAATGGTATCAAAGCATGAATAAATGGGCACAGAATTATGTCAATACTTTCATCAGTCTTTAATTAATCTCTTAAACTGGTCTTCAATTAATCTCTTAAACACAAGGTTGGGCATGATAGTCTCTTGTTTATTTTTTTATTGCTGTTCTTTCTGTTTTCTCTTACTCATCTCATTTAGATTTTTAATATTTTATATGCTTTGAAACATTAGCCTAATCATACCTTTACCTGGTATTACCAAAAATTAAGCAACAAAAATCAATTTTTAGATAGTATAAGCCTATTATATGTCCAGAATTTTTTAAATTTTATAATACAAATTGTTAAAGTTATGAACCAAATCATTCTACCTGTTTAAAATAAAATTTAACACACTCTTGATGTGTCTTATCATTACTGCAAATAGTCATTTTTAAAGAAGTAAGATGCTTAAGAATCCCAGGCTATGGCTTCTATTCTAAATTCTCCCACACTACAAGTGGTTCGATGACTCCTCCACTATCTTTCCCTTTCCCTCTCAACTTCCACCTTGTGATTTCCTTTCCAGCAGCCATAGCATAATCATATTTCTAATCTTTGGTCCACTGGGATCTAATCTAAGAATAACACAAGTAACTAAGGAAAAAAGTAATTGTATACACAGACTCAAGCCTACTCTCTGTCCCCAATATGATTCCATAAGCTTTTCCACCTTTTCTCTGTGTTTATGGTTAAATCTGTTTTATTTAATCCTATTTTTTCTAAGAAGTTCAATTTCTTTCTTTAATTCTATCTGTTAAAGAGAAAATGGACTAACACTCACTCTCCTGGTTCAAACAGGATTAGCTGAGATAATAGACCCTAGGCAGTGTTTTGGGGAGACTGAGAAATAGTTTAGGATAATGAAGTCCATGTTCCCTTATGATAAACAAAATGATCCTTCTTACATGACACTATCTAGATTTGTTTAATCACTGGGTATATCCACATACTTACAATTTGTGGCCATTTATTGCATAAAAATCTTCTTAGTGGGACATCTGATCCATTTTTTTTTTAAATCTAAGTCTCTCAAGTCTTGTCCAAAGTTTCACTTTGAATTAATAATTTACTTATAATTAAATTTGAATAGGATATATTTAGCCAGACCACACTGGCCAGCCAAAATAAGAGTATTTCTAAACATAATAACATTTTTAGGTTGCACTTTATAATGTCCTATGAACTTCCATATAAATTAATTGATTTCTTTTTTTTGAGATTTTACTTATTTATCTATTTGAGAGACAGAGCACATGAGCTGGGAGAGGGGTAGAGGGGACAGAGAGGGACAAGAGACTCCTCACTGAATGCAAAGCCCAACACAGGGCTGGATTTCATGACCCTAACATTATGACTCGAGCCGAAATCAATAAAGAGTCAGACTCTCAATTAACTGAGCAACCAAACACCACTAAATTGTCTTATTTCTTAAAAAGTTAAATATATGTCTTCTCCTTTAACTGTGAAGAAATCATATTCCCATAAAGATTTATACATGAATATCCTTAGCAGCTTTTTTTGTAATAATCAAAAATTAGAAGCCACTCAAATGTCCATCAATAAGTGTATGAGTAAATATAACATGATATATCCAAATAACAGAATGAAATTGAGCAATAAAAATAAAGTATTATACATACTACAACATTGTTGAACTTCAAAATAGTAATAGTGAGTTGAAGAAGACAAAATATGTGTAAATGCTGCATGATTCCACTTCTAGAAAATGCAAACTAATCTAGTAAACTTTCTAGATTTACTGATCTAGTAAATCTAGAAAAGTCAGTAGTGATAGTGAGTAGTGGTACAGGGATAGTCAGTAGTGATAAAAAGCAGATCAGTGGGAGCCTGATGCTGAGCAGGGATACAGCAAAGATAAGGAGACTACAAGACTACAGAAAAGAACAAGGAAATTCTGGGGTTGTCATATATATGTTCATGATCACGATCATGATGATGGTTTTACAGGTCACCCACATATATTTATATATATGTATATTCATTTGTATACACACCTGTTGAAACTTAACAAATTGCAAACTGTAAGTATGTGCGGCTTACTGTATGTTAGTTGTAGTTCAATAAGTCACTTAATAAGTTTTCTTTAAGTTTTCTATTCTATGTCAATATCTTCCCTATAGAAGACCATGGTAGATTCAGTACAAACTTTATCATATTCAAGGATTTCCACCACTATTTTGAACAACTGTCCTGCACTATCTATTCTTTGCATGAATATAATCTTCAACATTCACAACACAAGAGAAAACATTTCTCAATTTCTCATGCCAAAGATTTATGGTTAAAGTGGTATCTAATAACAGACTCCTTGTTGAGTGTCACCACAAAAATTAAAGGGAAAGCACTGAAAATACTAGTTACACATAATAGCACTGAAACCTTACACTAACATCAACAAATCATGAGAAGCTAGAATACCCACACTACAAGGATAAGGGTAAATGGGACCTATATGGGGATTTAGTGAATGCACTATGACACTAAAATACAGGAAGACGTTTAGCCTCAAAGGTTAGGTAAGAAGAAAAAAAGCAATCTTCTTGTTTCAAGATACAGAATCATCTTCTGTACTTATGAGAACTGCTTTTATTATAGAAGCCTGACTATACAACCTTTCTTTCAAAATCAATTAACTTTCATTCTACAAAAAGCCAGGAAAATGCTGATTCTGATGAATAAGGAGAGGATTGTTCTCTGACAGACATAGTTTACTTGCATTTATATAGATCTCTGTATAAAGTTAGTTTAGGGACGCCTGGGTGGCTCAGTTGGTTAAGCGACTGCCTTCAGCTCCGGTCATGATCCTGGAGACCCGGGATCGAGTCCCACATCGGGCTCCCTGCTCGGCGGGAAGCCTGCTTCTCTCTCTCTCTCACTCCCCCTGCTTGTGTTCCCTCTCTGGCTGTGTTTCTCTCTGTCAAATAAATAAAATCCTTAAAAAAATAAATAAATAAAGTTAGTTTAGAGTTCCAGAAAATAAGACAATGACTTATGAGAAGTTTCCATCACCATTAATAAATTCTACTAAATAATGCTAGCTACTGAGGTACCATGAATGTGCTCTCCAGTTGTGTATTAGAGAAAAAAGATTTGACAATATTCAAATCAATATGATGTCAAGGCAAGTCTGTTTTCAAATGTTGATTTGGATTTGATAAATTTCTCATTCTTCAAGTATGAATATAAAGAAAAGAGAATATGGAGTCCTGAATAAAACCACTTCATTAAAGTGAACATTATTTTGTTGGCTTAGAGAAGGAAAAAAAAATAAAAAATTATGTTTAGAATGAAAGAAACCCCCCCAAATAGTTATTATGTGTGTTCAAAATAATACAAGTAGAAAAGGTTTCCATGAAATATGTGTAGAACTCCACAAGAAGAAAATAGGCTGAAATAAAAGACAGCAGGATATAATCAAAGATAAATGAGCGGGAGGGAGGGGAGCTAAATACTCCTGAGTGATAAAGGGAAAATTGCCAGGAAGCAAAAAGTTTAACAGTTAAATTAAAGTCCACCTCTTTTGGACTTGAAAACCAGAAATGAATATTAAAATAGACTTACTGAGTCAATGAATAAAAAACTTAGAATATGTACCTGAATGATAAAATGACAAAACTGCAAGAGAAAATGTAGTAGATAGATATGGAATACAAAAGGGTGCCTGGGTGGCTCAGTTGTTTAAGCAATTGCCTTGCTCATATCATGATCCCAGGTCCTGGGATCCAGTCCTGCATTGGGCTCCCTGCTCAGCAGGAAGCCTGCTTCTCCCTCAGACCGTCTCCCCTCTCATGCTCTCTCTCTCATTCTCTCTTTCACATAAATAAAAATATCTTTAAGAAAGATATAGATTATGAAGTTAAGATAAAACCTAAAATTGAAGATGTTTATAATGAAAAAATAGGATAAAAGAGAAAAAATATGGTGAGATACACATTTTTAAAAATTGTTATGACTCTCTTTGGATAGTAGGAACAAACTGTTCCAGATAATATTGATGAAAAGAGAATGGCAAATAAATCTATATGTGCTATGTAAAATTGAGAACTAAAATAATAAAGTTAAAAATTTATGCAATTTGTTAGAAAAGAAGAAAAAAATGCTGTCTACACATAGGAAAATCTTACCAGCTCCTGTTTCTCCTCTGAAAGATTAAATCGAAAAGAGACAAGATCAATGTTTGTTTTTTTGTTTTTTTGTTTTTTATTATTGCTACTAAAATTTTTTTTTTTCCGGTGTTTCAAGATTCATTCCCCATTCCCCACACCCAGTGCTCCACGCTTTAGGTGTCCCCAGTACCCACCACCAGGCTCTCCCATCCCTCCACCCCCCTCCCTCCAAGTCCCTCAGTTTGTTTCTGTGTTCAAAGTCTCTGTTGTTTCGTTTCCCTCCCTAGATTACCCTAGTTCCCATTTGCTTTCCTTCTGCCACTGT
>PITA01026954.1:0-21805 GCA_004023965.1 Spilogale gracilis
CCAGGGACAGACGACGCCCTGCTGGGAAAGGTGGAGCTGGACTATCACTGTTCTCCCACCAGTGCAACTCACAGCCACCCCTGGTGGTTCTGCAGCGCCCCTCTCTCTTGGGTAGGCACACACAGGCTCAGCCTCCTCCGTGGACCTCGGTGCTAGGCCACGGCCTCAGCCCCCACCCCCGCACCCCCCAACGCCGGCCGACAGGTGGGTTCTCAGGCTTACCCGCAGCAACCTCCCCCTCCCCCTCCCCGCCCTTGCCTGGGAAGGGGGGGCCCAGGATGCGGGGGCCCAGGATGCAGGGCACGGGTGGGGCCAGGATGAGGAGTCCTGACTGCTCCACCACAGCCACGGTGCCCCTGAGGGGCGGGGCCACTTCCCAGGCCTCTCCAGGCCTCTCTAGGCAGCAGGGACGCCCAGAGCATCAATGATTGATGTCTCCGAGCTGAGCCGCTGCACCATAAGCAAAAATAGCTGTGCGCTGTCCATGCCCCAGCCCGGCCCCGCCCAAGAGCTACAGCGAGCAGGGGGCCGTGTAGGACCCATCAGCTGCCACCTGCCCTCCCATTCAGTCCTCCCATGGTGCGGAGGCAGCGGGCTTCAGGTCTGCTGACCCCTGACCTCTAACTGCCTCCATCTCCCCCAGGCTGAGGGCCTGCTCCAGGCCCCGGGGCAGGAGACCTCCTTGAGTCAGCCCTGGAGTCTGGGTCTGAGAACCCCGAGGATACCTAGGTGCTTCTGGGAGCAAGGGACCCCACCCCATCGCTCAGCATCAGCCCTTCCTCTGATGCTGGGAGAGGGGAGGGTTAGCTTGGGGGCAGAGAAGCTGCTTCCCACTGCTGTTGGGTAGGGCTGGAGGTCAGGGATGACCGAGGTGTCCCAGGAGGAGCCTGGGGAGGCCACATGGGCTCTTCCTCCTGACTACACTGCACTCACTCCCTCGAGGGCCCCTCAGAGACTCGTGCTTGTGTCCTCCAATCCCCCATTTGAAGGGCACTATGCACCCCTCTGACCAGTCTCTCTCAGCAGGTGAGGCCTTTCCAACTCGAAGAGGTACATGTCCTGCCCCCCCGGAAGCCGGGCCCTTGGCTGTTGCCCTGTGTCTTATGCCCAGTTTACCCAGTGGCTGGCCAGAGGAGCCAAGGGCCACCTGTCCGCTCCCTGGCTCACAGCCCCTGCCCCCCACGCTGGCAGCCATGGCTGAGCGCCCTACATCGGGTCACCTTTGCCACCTCCTGAGTCTTGGGTCCCCCAGGCAGCACGTTTCCAGTAGCAGAGGTCTCACCCATGTCGATCTGTTTCCCACGACCGCTGTAACAAATAACCGCACAGCAGCCAACCCCAACACATTCATTCCCCTGCAGTTGCCGGTGTCTGTGGGGCTTTATCCGTTCTGGGGTTTCAGGGTGGGTGTACTTCCCTGCCCTTTTCAGCTTCAGGGGGTGGGGTGGGGTGGGGCGGGCACAGCCCTCCACTGAGAGCCCTGCATCACTCTGACCTCTGCTTTGGTCTCTAGCTGCTCAGACCCTGACCCCTGCTTCCTCCTCAAAAGGGCTTCGGCATAAGGTGGGACTTTGTCCCCATCTGAAAGCCTCAACATAATCATGTCTGTAAAATCCCGCATAAGACCGCGTAAAGTCTCATATTCAGAGGCTCTGGGGACCAGGACGTGGCCATCTCTGGGCGGCACTATTCAGCCCCACAGCTAGTAAGACAACTGCACCCTGAAGGTCACAGCGCCGTTCTTCACTGAGGCCCAGACCGGCTGTGGGAAACTGCTGAGCTCCAAAGAGCTCCTTCCAGCCCCAGCAACACTATTCACTCAGGCCTTTGGGCCCAGCCTCAGTTTCCCCACTTGTGCATGAGGACACCACTTCCACCCCTTCCCAGCTCCCTTGACTATGAGGACCGCAAGGACAACAGATGAGGGGGTCCAAGCAGCGGGCACACAGCAGAAATGCCTGGGCCGGCACTGTCCCTGCGGTGACATCCAGGCAGGAGAGGCGGCATGTAGCCACCCTCCCGCAGGGTCACCCCGTGTCTGCCGGAGCTGGGCAGTTGGACGGCATTGCTTGCACACCGCGTTGCTGGCTGATGTACCCCCAGGAAGCACAGGAGGGGGCAGGTCACCGCAGTCCAGGGCTCAGGGATGATCTCATTTGTTAATTCTCAAAATTAAAATTTTCGGTAGCTGGACTGACAAGGCCCAAGGACAGCGGGTGATTCATACCAACAGGACGGGGCCCAACGAGGACACAGGGCGGAGAAATGTGCGCACGCACGGAGGGAGCCAGCGGAGCGGGCTGGCTGTCCGGGGGCCCAGCCTGCCCGCAGGCGGCGGACCCCCATCCACCCTCCGGCCCGAGCGCGGCCCCGGGCCTGGGGAGTCTGCCGGGCGGTGCGGGAGGCACCCCACGGCGGAGGCACCCCACGGCGGAGGCACCCCACGGCGGAGGCCCGCGCGCGCCGCGGAACCGAGCAGGGCGAGCCGGGGCTCCGCAAGCGCCCGGGACCGCTCCTCGCGGGAGGCGGAGGACCGGAGCCGTAGGGGGCGGGGCCGGGGACACGCAGGCGCAGGGCGGGGCGGCCGGCGCGCTGACATCACGGCGGCGGACGCGGGCGGCGGGGGCCGGCGCGCTCCGTTGCCGGGCAACGGGCGGGCGTGGGGACAGCGGCGGCCGCAGCTCCAGCGAGCCGAGGTGGATGCGGCTGCGGCCCGGGCCCTCGAGGGGACCCCGGCACCCCGGGCTGCCGTTAGCCCCGCCCCGTGCGGCCCCCGCGGCCCCGGCGCAGCGGTGTGGGTGTCTCGTGCGCACCTCCCCAGCTCCCGGGCGCGTGGATGCGGGCCCGGCGGCACCGACATGCAGGGTCAGCGGCAGCGAGGGGCAGGGCCTGGCCAGGCGCCCCCTCCCAGCAGCAGCCCGAGCGACCCCGCCGGGGAAGCAGGCGACGCATCCCTCTGCCCGGCTTCGGAAGACAGCGATGCGAGCGAGGCGCCCGGGGGGCGGAGAGGGGCTGGCGTGGAGTGCCGGTCCGCGGCCCCCGAGGACTTTTCGACCTGCCCCGCCGGCGGCCCGGACCCCGCGGAGCACAGCAGCGCCTGGGGGGAGTTTGAAGGCTTTCAGGAATCTTCGGCCGAGTCTGAACAGTTCTCCCCAAACTTTGAACGCCCAGAGAGACCCCCACATGCACGGCGGCACACTGTGGCTTCTACCCCAAAGGAGCGCGGTTCTCCGCAGCCTCCCCGCCCTGGGGTGCCAGGAGCTGCGGGCAGCTCGCCTTGTGAGGTATTTCTATAGCAGACCTCCGGCTTCGGTGGGCTGGCCGGGGAGGGGGTCTGCTTCTCTCGTGGCCCTGGTCCCTGCAGGTGTGGCTGGCCGTCCTGCCCTCCTGAGCCAGCAAGGGACGAGGCTGGACCATGCTGGGGGCCGACCCAGGAGTGGCGGGTGCTGTGCCCAGGGCTCCCGGCCGGCACTGCTGCCTCCGCCATCCCGCCAACCCACTTTCCCTGTTCCGTTCAGGGCACACCCGGAAAGAGCTTTTGGTCCAAACTGTCACTCTCCTTATTCTGAAAGCGTCACTGAGAGTCCCTTGCACCCTCTGCGTGATGCCTGGGGGCTGCAGATGGCCCGGAGAGCCCAGGCAGCATTGCCTTCACCCCTGCGATGCCCTTCCTGACCTAACCACCAGTTTGACCTTTTTTGTGGTGGCATCTGATCCCTCTCCTCTTGTCTTCCTCTTCCTTCCCTTGCCCCTCTTTCTCCGCCGTCTCTTCCAAACCCCTGAACACTGTGAGAACAGGAGTCAGATGAAAAAGGGATGAGAGAAAAGGTTTCGCTGGTTCTAGGGATGAACTGTTTGTGCCCTGAACCAGTCAGTGTTGCCCTGGACCTCTGTCCGCGTGTCTGCTCTGAGAGCATGCTTGTTCTGAAAACAAGACTTGTCTTCCGGTGGGACTGATAGATCAGGGAACAATCTGACCATGATGTGAACTTTGCAAGAGACGCTAGGTGAAGACAGAAAACTGCACCCGCTGACCTGAATATATGCAGTACATGCATGCACACCTCCAGCAGCTCTTGGGGCTCCCTACCCTCCCAGCTTGCACACCCGCCCTCAGCTCCAGCCCCTCGCCCAGCGTGCACACCCGCCCTCAGCCCTGGCCCCTCACCCAGCGTGCACACCTGCTCTCAGCCCTGGCCCCTCACCCGGCGTGCACACCCGCCCTGAGCTCCTGCCCCTCGCCCAGTGTGCATACGGCCCTCACCCTCCTGGTTTGCACTCGGTCACCTCGTGCCAGACTCTGGACAGCCCTCACTCCAGCACTCACACTAACTTCCAACCTGCCGACCTCAGCTCTTCGCCCACACGGACCACCTTTGCTGTGGTGCGCAGACTTCACAGCCGGTTGACACACGGGAAACACTAACATTTTTATCAGGTGTCTGTCTTGCGCGTGTCCCTGATGAAGCTCGTGAGTGCTGCGCCCCAACCCTACTGGCCGTAGCCTGGGCTGCTGCTTGGCAGTGTGCAGAGCGGAGAGTTCAGGGAGCGAGTGAGCCACGTTGCGGCAGCGGAGACGCACCGTCGCCTGCTGGGTCCCCTGCACTGTTACCAGCTGTAAGGTGACGCGACGTGTGCTTCTCTCTCCTCCAGCCTCCGCGCAGCTTCGAGGACGCATTCAGGGCTGTTTTTCAGGACATAGCAGTCCAGCAGGCAACTGAGGGCGTCTCCCCCTTAGACCGCATCTTAGAATCGCCCGGCTGGGAGTCTGGACAGCAGCTGTGGTAATGAACTTACATTCTTAGAGCAAGTCTGAGTTTATTGTTTTGGTTGACCAAGTGGCCCTTTAGAGGGAGCCCGTCTATTCTGGAGTCCCCACAACCTTGGGGACGTGGGGTGCTCACGGAAGGCCCGGGCAGCATGGGTTGATGCTCTAGCCATGGTCCCCCCTCAGAGCCGTGTTCACCTGGAACAAGGGGGGACCGGGGCGGGAGCTCCTGGTGTCTGTGTGCAAGTGCTGGGGGTGTGGGTCCTGAGGACCTGGTCCCGGGTGGGTGGACTCCCTGATCCTCGGCCACAGAGAAGACATGCCAGTGCCCCCGAGGGACAGTCTGAACCCATGGGGCCAGCCAGCCTGAGTGCACCTGCTGCTGCCGGGGCTCGTCGTCCGGGAAACCACAGATGCAGGTGTGCGCGGTTGGCTGCATTCTCCAACTCACCTTCGCTGGGCGCTGAGAGAGAGCAGGTGCCACTCAGTGGCTGGGGTGGAGTGGCCGGAAGGCTCGAGGTCTGCAGGGCCCAGGCCACAGGAGGAGAGGTTGGGGGGATGTGAGCTGGCCTGCCTGACCCCCGCATCCTCTTTGTCAGGGGGTTCTGCAGACCGGCCCTTCTGGGCTCTGGCCTTGGGTTCAGTCAGGGCCACTGCTGGGGTCTAAGCCAGGGAGTCCCCAGCAGAGGCCTGAAGCCCAGAAGGCTGTCTGGATTCGGCACTTGCCCAGGCCGTGGTCGGGGCCAGCAGGCAGGTGGAAGGGCCTCTGGTGGCAGCACGAACCGCAGACAGCCACAGACACGGGTGGTCCTGGGTGTCAGGTCCAGCGTGGCTGGACACTGTTGTGTGACAGGAGGTAGCTGTGACTTGGGGTGTGAAAGCACGAGGACCACTTGGAAATGCCGTGGGCACTTAGCGTGAGTGCCCTCCTGTGTGCGCACCAGGCCTTCCTTGGAGGGAGCTGCGCTCACAGCCGAGGCGGGACATGGCTGGTGGGACAGTGTGTGATGGACCCCCAGTCGTCCTCTAAGCATTGCCCCACTCCGAGTGTTTGAGTGTTCCTGTGGCGCCCGGTGCAACTTGTGGTCCGCGAGATCATCAGGAACAAAACCGAGAAGTACTGGGCCCCGGGAGCGACTGCCCCCTGGAGGAGCCACTCTGCCCCGAGGAGGAGCCACAGGCGAGGAGGGCGCGGGAGCTGGGGGATCCGCGGGGCAGCGCTCGGCTCTGGGAGGGCCTGGAAGGGAGCCCTCGCAGCCCCTGGGGGCGGGGCCCCTCTAGGCTTCTGGTCGGAAGGTTTCGGAGTCAGCTTTTACTTAATAACGCTCTTCTCCAGTTCCGAGTCTCGTAAACTCTGGAGAGCTCTTCAGAACACAGACGGCAGGACGGTCTCGCCATGCCTCTGGAGCGGGTCCCGCTGCCAGGAGAACCTTTTCCTTGTCCTCGGAATAGATGCTGCTCAGAAGGTGAGTCAGGTGCCCATGGGGGACTCCACGGTGACTTTGCCAGCCCCCCAGGGGCTGCAGGGAGCCGTCCACAGGGACAGCATGAGGGTGGGGAGCCTTGCTGCCAGAAAATGGAAGGTGGGAGAGAAAACACACTATGCAGGGGCGGGGGGATGAGGCAACTCAGGCAGAGAAGGGGCGAGATAGGTCAGCTGGTGGGCGTCAGGTACCTGCCCAGGGCCAGGCTGACAGATGTCCAAGTGCAGCCCAGCCCTCGGTATATGGTGGGGGCGGGGCTCCCCAGCGGAGGGGTGGGGCTCCCCAGCGGAGGGGAGGGTAGAAGAGTGGGCCCAGGCTAGCAGCAGGCTTGCACAGAGGTGTGAGGTGGGCCACCACGTGGGTCCCTAGTGTCTGAGGTGGGAACCAGGAAAGCGGGAGCAGGGAGGCGGTGGTCAGAGGTCAGAGAAAATGGAAACTGTACGGAGAGCAGTCCTTCAGCCATCAAGTCAGCCAAAGACCCTTTTCTGTTTGCTAGTATCACAGAAATTTTCAAACGTGGAAAACCTAAAAGGGGCCTCTTGGCCTCCGTGATGATGGGGGCCTTGGGGATGACTGCTGCCTGGGCTGAGGGGGCCACACGAGGCTGGCCAGGTAGGATGTAAGGGCTGGAAGGAGCCAGAGGGGCCTGATTGGGCCGCACTACCATTGTGTTTGTGTAAGGAAAACAGCCGGGAGGATGGGGAGGCAGGAGGGGGGACGGCTCCCGGCACATCCAGGCTTTGGGGTACGGCTCACACTGGAGGCGGGGGCAGATTTGAGGAGGTGGAGGGCCTGTGGGTCCGGAGAGAGAGGGTGGCCATGAGCCGAGTGACCAGAGGGTAGGGACCAGCCAGCTGCCCTGGCCGTGTGGACACCAAGTCCTGAGCACGTTTAATGGTGGGATGTGCCAGAGGGGTCTGGGTTCACAAGGCCAATGCAGAGAAAGCGGTTCTTTATCTTCCTTCCCGCTGGGTGACAGTGGCTTGTCTCACTAGAACGTTTCCGGAGACCTGGGGCACATTCTGGAACATTCCAACCTCAAAGAGCCTGAAGAACAGGGTGGGCCCGCTCTCCATCTGCAGCCCTGTAGAGCCCTGATCCAGACCAAGGTGAGCCCCCAACCCCCGGGACAGGACATGGCCGCGCCGGCCGCATGGGTCTGTGTGCCGGAGCCTGAGGCTGAGTCTCATGGACTCGGGAGAAAGGAGCGCTGCCGGGGTCTGGGACAGGCAGAGCACCACCGGGCGCTGGGACGTGAACAGCTGTCACGAGCAGCCAGTGGTCGGCTGGAGGGGCTGCAGGGAAGCTGGGCAGGCGGGGTGTGTGGTGGACAGGCACACATGAGGGGCAGGACAGGGCACAACGTTTCCTGGGAGTGGGGGCTCCTGCCCTCGTGGCCAGGTATTGTGGGGAGCAGTGCCCAGCCTGGAGGGGCCTATTTCCCCGGGACCTGGAGCACAGGTGGGCTTGCTCCGCGAGCACCCCTGTCCCAGGAGTGGAGTGGCACCCGCGGGGGGTGTCCACTGCCAGGCTCTGCCCTGATGTGGGCAAGTGGAGGTGAGGGCAGGCCCCTTGTCATCCGGATGCACAGGCCAGGGCCATCTCCAGGGAGGCCTAAGCACGCTGGTCCCTCTGGCAGGAGGTAGAAACTTCTAGAAGTGCAGGCAGGGTCCATCTTCGAGCAGCAAGACATAGAAATGAATGCAGCAGCTGGTAGGTGGAAGTCTGTGGGTACTGCAGATGAGACCAGGAAGGGCCCAGGGACCTCACCTAAGCCCTCAGGCTAGACTCACAGGACCACTTAGAGAGGCCTGCATGGCCTGGGCGCACAGTGTGGCCGTCCCCCCGCATGGTGCCCCCTTAGCTCCAGGAGAGGCCGCAGAGCCGTCGGTGCTGTCCCATGCACCTGTGCGTTGACTGCACGATGGCAGGAGTGGGGAGCCCCACGGGGCCCCGGGGGCAGGTGCAGCAGGCCGCCCACTGGCCTCTGGAGGCTGCGACCGTGCCCTCCCTTTCCCGTCAGCTCTCCGGGATGTCCAGCGGCAAACAGGGGAGCCTGCTTGCACGCAGCGTCTTTCTGAAGAACCCCTTACCCAGAAGTGGGCAGCACATCCCAATTCCATGGAAAAAGAAGATCTTCAATCCACGTAACCTAAAAATGACCTTGTTTAAGAGTGACATTTGCTAAAACGGGAGGACTTTGTATTTTTATGAGGAATCACACATTTTTTTAAAGATTTTATTTATTTATTTGACAGAGAGAGACATAGCTAGAGAGGGAACACAAGCCGGGGGAGGGGGTGAGTGAAGGAGAAACAGGCTTCCCGCTGAGCAGGGAGCCCGATGTGGGGCTCGATCCCAGGACGCTGGGATCATGACCTGAGCCGAAGGCAGAGGCTTAACGACTGAGCCCCCCAGGCGCCCCAGAACCACACATTTTCTTATTGGTTTGGTGCTGGAAACCAGAACTCTTCTGTGGGTGTGTTTCCAGGGATGCCCTGTGCAGACCCGCGCACGCCCACTGGGGACCCGTTAGAAGAGCAGGTCCTTCGGCAGAGCCGGTCTCAACAGGAAGGGGGTTCCCAGGGTCCACGGGAACTCTGCTCCAGCCTGACACAAACCCGGGTGGCACTGGGGGCCCCTGCGGGCGCCTGGGCAGGAACCTCAGGCCTGGTAGCCTGCGTGGCCGCGGGGGCCCCACACATCTGGCCTGCTCTCAGCTGGGACCATCTGCGGGAGGCAGGCGTCCACACGCTTGGGGGTCCGGAGCCCGTTACTGTCACAGCTGGGGGCCCTGAAGGCCTGGGAGCACTTACCCATACCCTTGTCCGTCCGGCCCTCCCCTCTGACTCCCGGCAGGCTTTCTCTTCGCCTGGCGCAGACACTGATTTTTGTAACATTGTCTTAAATAAAATGGCCTGGACAAGCCCACGTTCTTGCCGGCTCCTCAGCTCTGTGGGGACTGTTGGCAGAAGTGCCATGGTCGCGGGCTGTCCCCACCTAACGCCTCCGGCCCTCTGGCGGAGCGCCAGGCCCTCGTCGCTGTCCTGGGAGCGTGGGCCACACTTGCCACATGCCAGCTCCATCAGCCCCGCAGTCAGACCCACACCGTGACGCGGGCGGCGCCCGCCGCAGGGAGAAGGGGGCTCGTCACTCTCCACCAACTGCAGGTGTCTTTGAGGCTTATGGGAAGGGGTGATCAGATCTTTTTTAGTGCTGTAGGTTTGGGAGATCTGCCCTCATTTTTCATTTTCAGCCAGAAAGAGATGTAAATGTGGAAGCTGTTCTGCCATGCTGCTGTCATGAGAGGGCAGCCCCGCCGGGTCCTCCTGGGGCCCGCCCCACAGAGAGGCTGACGCGCACCATCATTGCCCAGCCTTTGGTTAAAGTCACACTTGAACCCCAAACAGACCCTTCTGTGCTCTGCCTCCTCCCCCAGAGTCACTGTGGGACACGCACTGAACCCCTCGCAGCCGCCCTCTCCCCCGGCCCCGCTGCTGGCGGCTCTCTCCCAACTCCTGGCCACAGAGCTGTCCTTATCCCTCAGTCCGCGTCTAAGCAGACATCAAGTCTGGCTCTGATGCTATGTCCGGTGTCTGGCCAGGCTGCTGGAGGAGGGGCCTTCCAAACAGGGAGAGTGAGTGCTGACCGGTCCCCTGTGATCCACCCCAACCAGAACGTGCCCCATCGGCTACAAAGTCAGGGTTCAAAATCATCACAGAGCTGAGGATACCAAGGACCCTACATTCATTGAATTCAGTGCCCCCAGGAGCAGAGTGGGAGGAGGTGGACCCCAGGACCCCTCATCCAGCTCTGTTCCTCACTGAGTGCTCGGAGTGGGGCCTAAGGAGGGAAGGCTGGCAGAAAACCCCCAAGTAGAGCGAGCCTCTCTCAAAAGTGGGGGCCCCCCATCCCGAGGTGTGCTCTGGGGTTCCTGCTACCTGCTCTAGAGGCTCCACAGGGCAGCGAGGCCCTTGCCCTGGGCGCTCCAGGCCGTGGAAGGGCACAAGGGCCTAGAATGGGGGCACAGGGAGCCTCCGGTGATCTCCAGACCTGTCGGCCAGACTCCGCAAAGTGGGCTGACGTCCAGAGCCGGGCGAGTGCTCAGACCATGGCCCCGCTGAGCGGGCGCCCTGCCACACCTGGAGATGCCGGAGGCCTCTGGGAGGGGCAGCAGGGCCTGGGTGCACCGACCACCAGCGAGGACTCAGCCGGGAACCTGCCGGGCTCCTCCTTACGGACTTCAGTCTCTGCGGTTCTCTTACCAAGTGCTTAGCTGTCAGCAAGAAATCGCAGGACTGCGAAAATGTGAGAAGCCCTGATCCCTGGTGGGCAGGAGCAGAGGCAGAGAAGGCCCAAACCGTGCAGGCCCGAGACTGTGAACCGGTGCTGGGGGGGTGGTGAGGGTCTGGTGCAAAAGCGGCGCACACGCGGGAGAGGCAGGGAATTTACACAAAAGAACAAAATGGCAGCGCCAGTAGCGAGGTGCGTCCCCCCCTGCCCCCCGACTGCGAGTCCTTCCGGAGAAGAGCCCGACGACAGACCCGACCGACAGAGGAGCAGCCCGTGAGCACCCACAGGCCTGTGGAAACCATCCGAGCAGGACGCGGAGGGGCAGACAGAGGGAGAAGACATAGGACAGAGTGCCGGGGACCCAGGGTCAGCATTAGGCCGTGTGGTCCCATGTCATCAGAGGGCAGAATGGCTAAGAAACTTCCAGAACTGACAAGAGGCACAGACCAGCAGCCCCGAGCAGGATCCATGGGAGGAAGACCAGGCCTGCGCTCTGACCCCAGCCTGTGCAGACACGGAGTGCTCTGCACGCCCAGATGGTTCGGACGCAGGCGCTGCCCTGCGGGGTCTGGCCCCCCGGCGCCCACAGGCCCGAGGCTGCATCCAGTGCCCGAACCAGCCCAGGCAGCGGCCCTGCGGGGAAGGGCGCAGGCGGGACACTTAGGAAGAGCAGTACCCACGCGGGGTACCCAGGAGGGAGGGGCGCGGGCCGGAGTCGGGGGGATGAGGCGAGTGTAAGAGCTGGAGCGAGGCTGCCGTCAGGCAACACAAGCCCCCGTGGCTGTGGGAGGGGGCCCCGTGGGCGGGCTCTCAGCAGGTCCCTTCCGTATCATCAGAGCCCCTCAAAATGGGCCAGGGGGGACTATCTGCAGGAAGGATGACCGAGGGCTGCAGCCAGGGCTCTGGGCGCCAAGCTCAGGTGGGAGTGGGACAGCCCACAGGAGGGGAGAGAGCCGGCAGGGACGCTGTGTCTCAGCAGGCTCAGGCTGCTGCAATGGGCCACCAGCACGCCAGAGGCTTGAACACGCTCCTTTCCACAGTGCAGGAGGCTGGGAGTCCCCGTGGGCCTCTCCGGCTTCAGCCTGCACCCACAGAGCAAGCTGTCCCCGCTCCCGCGACGGCCACCAGAACCCATCAAGAGGCCCCCTCCTCACACCAGCACGCTGAGGTCAGGTTCCAGTACATGGGTTTGGGGGGCATGAACAGCAGTCCAATAACACACACATGCAAACCCTAAACCACCCCCGGGAGTCATCCTCTGGGTGCCTCGTCCAGCAGCCACACGCACATGCACGCACATGTGTACACATACTAACCAAAGACTCCTGGGGAGCCTTCCGTATCCCGCTGGCCGGGCCCCCAGAGCAGGGCCACGGGGCAGGGAGCTCACCCATGTCCTGTGAGGTCTGGGCTTTGGGCCCCTGACCTTGCCCCACCCCTGGCCCTGGGGGAGGCAGACCTTAGGACACAGGTGGAGAGGCACGAGGGCACAACAGGCCACAGGTCACAGGCTCAGGGTGCTGAGAGCTGCTCAGGGCCACTGTGGACCCAGGCTCCCCTCCTTGGGTCGCCCTCTCCAGGACTGGGTTGTCCTGCCTCTGGTGGCCTGGTACTGATGATGTGCTAAGGCCAGTAGCCTAGGCGGGACTAGAGCGAGGCCCTGGCCGGAGGCTTCCTGGAGGCTGGCTTCCAGGCTCAGGCCCCTCCAGGGCAGGGGTGGGAAGCACAGCGTGGCCTCTGCCCTGTTCTCAGCCCTGTGCCATCCGCCATCCTATAGGCGGGACCACTGGGGAGCAGCACCTCCTTGGGCCCGGCGCCTGGCCAGCAGCTGGGGAACTGCTCAGACCTTGGCCCCCCAGGCTGGGCCCAGCTCTGTGGGCTCCAACGTGCCCAGCAGGGGCCGGGAGGGCAGGGCCATGCCGACGGTGCCCCCTGTAGGCGCAGTGCTCTAGGGACCACAGGGCCCACCCACGTAGAGGCCACACTGCTGACAGGCCACCGCCCTAGGCCCCACCCCATCAGCAAGATGCGCTTTTGTCGGAGTGGCCCGCGGCCCTCCCCAAGGAGCACAGGCCCAGCCGTTTATATATCTGGGGGCTTTTTTAGCAAAAGACTACAAAGCTACAAGTACAAAATTAGCCACAAAAAGAGAACAGAATGAGAAAAGAAACAGTTTCCAAGAATTTAAAAAGGCAATAGCAAGAAATATCACAAGCTCCAGGAAAGCAGCGCTCTGACTCATCGTGCCCTGCGCTTCTCTGTGCTTTTCCCGGCCTTCCTGACTGCACTTTTTAATCCCCTTCCCCTGTGACAGTACTTTCATCCTATGGCTTGCTATCCTGAAAGAGCACCCCACGTAGCTGTGTGACCTTCGGGACTGTCAGGCAGGGCGGGGCCCCTCTGGAATTTTCCACAGGCTGTCACCTCCATCCCTCAAGCCTGCCCCTCCTCCCTCACAGGCTGGGGGCAGCAGCGTGGGGCTCCGTCTGCCCTTTGAGCCACCCTCCAAGACAGCAGGGCAGAGGCTGGCAGGGCATACCCGAAGTCTCTCCTGGCTGGGGAGGGCTGGCAGAAGCTGGACACACTCAGCCGGGACCCACTGGCCCACAGCCGGCTCCCGTGCCGCACCAGAGAGGCAGCAGGGGTGAAGACAGCAGCCACAGCACGCTGTGGGCAACACAGACGCCCGGACGGCCGGCTCCTGCACGTACAGGTCAGATCCAGCCCGGCGACGGGCCACCTGCCTCCACCCTCCCTGGAGGCCTGGCTCGCTGCAGGGCCTCCGGGGTTGAGGCCGCCGGCCAGCCTGGCTGGGACGACAGAAGGCCTGCAGAGTTGGCCACCAGTGGGCGTGAGCGTCCCACAGGACGGAGCCCCTGGACCGGGAGCGGGCAGCCGTGAGTGGGGACCCCAAGCCCGGCCCGCTCGGCCGGCCGTCCTGAGCGCAGCGGGTCTCCGAGCGGCCCTACTCCGGGCAGCCGAGAATGGACACGGGACTTCTAAAGAACTCATATAAGGACACAAGGTGCTTGTCAACCTAGAAAATAAGATGCCGGTTATTGGCCAAAGATGGATTCACCTGGGAATAACCGAACCCAGGACAAAGGAGCTCCCGGACACACCTGAGACCGGAGCGGAGGCAGCCGGGCGGGGCGGGGGCGGTGCTGTTGTAAACGGAAAGTCTATTGGACTAAACCAGGAGCTCAGAGTATAGGGGTTTCTCATTGGCTGGGCTGTTGCCAGGGGAGGAGGAAACCTTGCCGGCTCCGGCGGGGTCGTCGGCAAGTGTCGCTGAGCCAGGTGAGCAGAGCGCAGCGAGGGGGCCGGGAGCGCTGCCCCGCCCGCCTCCGGAGACCTTTCTCAGCGAGCTGTCCTTTCACTAGTTCTCACACTGCTTCACGCTATTGCTCATTAAACACACAGACTTTATTTCCCACGAGGAGAAAGCACGTTGGGAAACTGAAGGAAGTAGTGCGAGCCGCGGGCTCCTCCCAGGGCAGCGGGCGAGCGCGGACGTCGGGGCCACAGCCGGCGAGATGCGGGCTCCACACACTCAAGTCAAATAGATAAGCCGCCCAACTGACCTAGGAAAAAAGACCCGCCGGGGGTTGTGCTGTAGCTGGTGCCAAACACATGCCCATTTTGTCTGCTGGCGATTTTTAATGAAGCAATGCGCACATGGCTGATATTAAGGAAAGGTCTTATGCAGGAAAGAAAACATCGTTTTGGCTAAGGGCTGGGTAAAGAAAAAGCAGAAGCAGGAGCTGGGCAGGGGTGGGGCAGAGTGCAGCGCACTTGTACACCAGTGAAAAAAATCGAAAAGGAGTGGGTGTTCCCAGTGTCCAGGGCAGGGTCCCAAGAGCACACAGGGTACCCCAAAGCTCACTTAAGTGGCACTGCTCCGCCAACCCCACTGTCAACCACCCTGGGGACGAGAAGTCATGCGGGGACGAGCATGGCTCTGTCCCAGCACCAGTGTCCCATCCAGCGCCCCCTCCCCACGCACCTGGCACGGGGTGGTGTCATAGCCCGTGGCCCGCAGCCCCGTTGGTGTGGCCCTTCTCACCAGTCAACGGGCTTACTCAGGAAGAACAGAACTGCAACACGCTCCGGCAGAACCGCAGGCAAGGCCAACACACACGAGAGCAACGCCAGTTTCCGGAAAGGGGGAAGCGGGAAGCGGCAAGCGGGAGAGCTGTTGGGAATGAAGTCCCTGGAGAGAAGCGCAGTCCTGGGTGATGAGGACTTATCTCTGGCTTGCCCCCCCCTCCCCCGTGCAGGCGGTTTTGGGGGGGTGCTATTGAGTCTTTCCTGTTGAGGGTTCTGCTGGGTGTGTGACTGACAATCCTGGATGTCCAGTGGGACGGAGTGAGAGCCCCCTCTTCTGGTCTCCCCACTATTTTAGTGAGGTTTCCCTTGATTAATGTCCACCAGTCGCGGCCCTCTGCAGTGATGAGGTGCGCTGGAGGGAGAGGCCTGTTGTGCTGGGAAAACCACACGAGGGGGACCCTGAGAGTCAGATCCTCTGAAGACACCACCTGGGACACCTGGGGAGCCCGAGATCTTCGGGTACACAGGATCTGACCTTCACCTCCAACATATACATATAAATAGGCATAAATAAAACCTTGGAAATTCCCACGTAACTCTAATGAGGACAGGCTGCCACAGCAGATCTGGTCACAGCACTCAAGAGTAAGGGGGGGGCCTGTGCAAGGTGCTCTCCTGTCACAGGACAGGAGAAGGTTCACGCCAATGTCACGTGAGAAGTCACGATCTAGGTACGCTACATGGAGCAAAGCTTCCGGTACAAAAGTCCTTATTTAAACCTTAAACAAAGAAATACACCAACTGCAACTGTTTACGTTATAAGTTTCTAATGTAGCAGCAGCAAATGTTTATAGAAAAAATATACTTTTGAGAAAATAGCTGAAAAAATCTAAAAAGATAAAAGTACAAAAAGTTTAAAAAATATATCTTATGACAAAATATTGCCTAAAACATGTAAAACTTAATTTAAAAAAATTCACCTATCTAAAGTTAAACCAGGCTGGATACAGAGCTGGCGACTGGAGCCCTCCACAGAGCTGCAGCAGGAAGGAGGGGACGAGCCGCCTCGGGGAGAAAGGGGACAGGGCGACGAGATGCTGTTGTGGACCACTCTCCTCGTCACAGACAAGCCAGGTGCTGACCCGGCAGATGCAGGGCGGAGAGCACCGCGGCCGAGCACTCTGGATGCCTTATGAATCCGTCTGTGACACGTCCCGGCAGGGCACAGCTGCCCCCTCAGGTCTCCACCAGAATCTCCACGGCGTGCTCCAGCTCGCCCAGATCCGACCTGCAGCTGGAGCTGGGAGGCGGGGCGGCCGCGGAGGCGAAGGCCTGGAGCCCGCTGCCGTGGCCCGACGGCGTGCCGCCCACCATCCCGGTCAGCACGGCGTCCAGGTCATAGTAGGAGCTGTCCACGTCCGCGAACAGCTCTTCCACAGAACCAGAGGTTTTATTCTCCAGTGTTTCAAAGATCTGATCTAGGGCCTTCGGAAAGCCCCCTCTGTTTTCTCGAGAGCTGTCCACTTCCCAGAGGTTGCTCGGCGGACTCCTCGGGACCTGGGCTGAGGGTACCAAGGCCAGTCCCGGGACCAGGTCTGGAATGTGGCCATCTCCTGCGTCAGGGGCAGGGCGCTGCCCGTCCTGCTCCCGCACTGAGCGACACAGGAGGTCAGTGGAGACGAGGCGGTCCAGCGGCGCCCGCCCTGCTGCCTGCGGAGCCACCGCGCGCCAGGTCCCGTCCTGGCTCATCTCCTCCTGGATCTGCCGGACCGTGTTGGCTATGAGGACTGAGCGGCAGAGGCTGGGCTCCACCAGCATGTGGCACAGCTGCAGTTTGACCAGGGACATGTCCAAGAGCGACTGGCGCTGCAGGCTATAGGACGGCGCAGCCTGGGCACTAGCCAGGCTGCCTTCCATGTCCTCCCCGTCCTCGGCGCTTTTCCTCTTTAGCCCTCGTGCAAACATCATGCCCTGTGGAAAGCAAGGAGGATGTCGTTTAGCCCATTCCAGAGTCCCCAGCAGACCCTGCCCGGAGACTCAGTCTGCAACCGTCAAAGACGGGCTTGCGGGAGGGGGACGGTCCCGGGGGGCACATGGCGCCCAGCTTCTGGAGGGAGGGCTCTGACACACGACAGAGCTCTAAACTACAACACCCCCTGCCCTGTCTCCATCAGAAGAGATAAATGGACTACAGACACGGGAAATACACCTGTGATACACCCAAATTTTGGGCATTGGTGCCCACAAGGGACGAGAGTGTGGGGGAAGCGGGACAGGTGCTAGCCTGCCGGCTGCCACCTGCCTGTGCCCAGGCTGATAACAGAGGGTTCCGGCCACAGGCAGCTGCTGTCCCCTCACGGCTTTCACAGCCCTGCTGAAATGGGCCCCTTGGGTCCAGAGGACCCACGCCTTCACAGCCCAGGGTCTTGGCAGCACTCTTGGCTGGGGAGGGCGGAGGGAAGAATGACCCTCGGGCCGATCCCTGGACAACTGTGTCCCCCCCCACCGCAAGGTACAGCTGCAACTCGGTCTCAGCGGGCACAGGCGCGGCCTCCGAGGCCGGTCACCACCCCGGCCTGGAGAACCAGACGCGCTGGGGCAGGCGGGCGAGCACCTGGAGGCTCTGGGTCGGCAGCGGTCTCACACCACGTAGCCGGCTCACTGCATCTCTGCTCTCAGAAGCCAGAATATGAGCACACTGTTCTTTCCAGCGGATTCTAGGCTGAGAGATCGCTGGAGAATTACAAAGCAGAGCAGGAAGGGCCCGGCCTGGTGCCTGTACCACCTGGCCAGCCATGGGGAGGGGGGGGCTCCTGGGCTGGCCGGCAGGGCACCACACCGGCAGCATGTGAGGACGACCCCTTCTAGAACAAAGGTGAACCATCACACATCAAGTTTCTCTCTTCTCAAGTTCGTAAAGTAGCTACACGTTTCTATTTCAAATGACTTTTTTTAGAGATTGTATTTATTTATTCCACACAGAGTGTTAGCATGAGCAGGGAGGCCAATGCGGGGCTCGGTCCCAGGACCCCGAGATCATGACCCGAGCTGAAGGCAGACACTTCACTGACTGAGCCACCCAGGTGTCCCTATTTCAAGTAATTAATCTAGTGACCCATAAAGAGGGTCAGTCTTTTAAATTAGCAAATTTTTCTTTCTTTTTTTTTTTCTTTTAGGAAAAGCAAGCCGGTGCCTCTCTGTGACTGCTGCTGGCCTAGGACTCTGGTGTGCCCAGGGGCTCCCAGAGAACAGGGGCTGTGCTGTCTGCGCTCAGGGTCCCAGAGTTCTGCACCCTCACCAGGAGCCCCTCTGAGGACTCATTCCTGCCAGCCCCACCCCTACAGAGACAGAAAAACAACTCCTGCTCCCCCCAGGGTTTCCTTTCGAAGTCATAGATCTCACCCCCATACGTTTAACATTTTAAGAAAAATTTAAAGATCTAGTGACTTTGGGGGCATTTATCCCAAAGAAATGGAAGCCAACATTCATGCTAAAACCTGCACAAGAACGCTCACAGCACCTCTCCACATACTGACCCCGGGGAGTGTCTGACACACTTGGGGCACCAGCCACACAGCCATTCAGCAGGAGGGGTCTTAGGGGAATCATGCTGACAAAGCCGGTCTCCAACTGTCGCACATGTTGCATACTACAGATCCAGAACATTCTAAGATGCCCTCGATATGAAGTGGGTATAGTGGGTCCACGAAGCTGTGCATGTGTTCTGACAACACAGAATCACGTGTGTCTGGGCGTCTTAGTTAGACACCCACACTGGGGAGGCAGGTGTAACTCCAGACTCTTTGTTTACAGCGGCCTGTGCATCTGACATTATCTCAAACTGAAAAGTTTAAAATATTAAGTGGCTGTAGCTTATGCCCCTCCCAGACTAGTTTTCCCAGAACAGCAGACCAGTCTGACTTACCCACTGTGTAGCCTGAAACCACCCACCATTTCTCCCGCGACACATGACCCACCAGTATCGTCCATTTTTAAATGAATGAATGAAAGGGTTTACCACCAAAGCACATGAAAAAGATTTCATTCACTACTGGTGGCAAAGGATTCCAGGTTTTTGTTGTGGCTGCAAATTCAATTTTTACAGGCGCTTTTTTCTGTCAATAGTTGTGTAGGGGCGCCTGGGTGGCTCAGTCATTGGGCGACTGCCTTCGGCCCAGGTCATGATCCTGGAGACCCGGGATCGAGCCCCACATTGGGCTCCCTGCTCGGCGGGAGGCCTGATTCTCCCTCTCTCACTCCCCCTGCTTGTGTTCCCTCTCTCGCTGTGTTTCTCTCTGTCAAATAAATAAAAATCTTAAAAAAAAAAAGTTGTAAAAGTGACTTGCTTGAAACTGATGAGTCCTCTGAGAAGTACTATGCCATTATGTCAAACTAGGAGATACCCTCTCCAGGGTTCCTCCGTGGCAAGTCACTTTTCTTCCTTGTCTTTTAGCACTTTTAGTACCTTTTTTCAACCAAATCTAAAATTCCAACTCTGGGTGACAACCGATTTCACTTAGGGCCGAACCAAGCTCACGCAGGTAACATAAAGCCTCAGTCACAACAAGAATGACTCTAAGCCTCCCTCCCGAGGGCTGGCACCCAAGGATGGTTAGCAAGAGCGGAGCCCGCGGGGAGTAGCGAGAGATCCACAGCTCAGAGCTCAGGACGCGCACCCAGCACCCGGCTCCCAGAAGCCCCAAGACACGGGTTTGTGGGTGGCCAGTTCGGTGGGAACCTCTGGCAGCAAGGCTGAATTCGGGGCCGGCCACAGCCGGCAGGGTCCAGGGCAGCACAGGCCCACGGAGGGGCCCTGGTAACACCCGCTGCCAAAGCCTGAGGATGCACAAGAGGCCTCGCTAAGATGGACCGGCTACAAGGGGAGCCAGGAGCGCCCCCTGCCCATCATAGGCCCCGCCCGGAAATACGCACACTGCACCTCCCGCTGCTCTCCCAGGGGCCCTGCTCCCTCCCGCCCCGGCCCTACTCGCTGCGGTGGGATCTGCCTATGCTTTTGCCATACCCTGCACATCCTGTTCACCTTGAAATTACAACTGCCAGTTATCTTACCAGCAGACGACGGGTGTCGCAGGGAATAACGGAAGATTTCAATCCAGCACAAGCAAACTACGGGAAAAACCACCTGCCAAGCCCTGAGAGCCACCCAAAGGAGGTGGTTGGGGGTGGGGGGGCAGTGCTGCTGTAAACGGAAAGTCTATTGGACTAAACTAGGAGCTCAAAGTATAGACGTTTCTCATTGGCTGAGACGGTCTCCCTTTGCCTGGGCTATGACAGCCTCCCATTGGCTGGGCTGTTGCCAGGGAAGGAGGAAACCTTCCTTCCTGTTGGGTCTCCTGAGACCTTTCTAAACGCGGTGTCTCTTCACTAATTTTTCATTCTTTTAAAAATTTTTTTTTTGTTAAAGATTTTATTTGACAGAGAGAGATCACAAGTAGGCAGAGAGGCAGGCAGAGAGAGGAGGAAGCAGGCTCCCTATGGAGCAGAGAGCCCGACGTGGGCCTCCATCCCAGGACCCTGAGATCATGACCTGAGCCGAAGGCAGAGGCCTAACCCACTGAGCCACCCAGGCGCCCAGGATTTCATTCTTAAGGTTGACACAGACCAGGAAGTCAGACTTCTATCTATATTCCATAAAGGGTATGCCAGGGCTTTGACAGCCAACGGCTGCCTTCATATTTGTACCCACATCCTAGAAAAATCCAAACGTGCTGCTCACGAAACCACAGGGCTACTCGCTTCCCCAGCCTGCAGCCCCCGTCAGGGCCCTGGAAGCTGGTTCCCACTGGCAGGTCTGCCACTCACCTGTCCCCAAGTGTCACTCTGCAAGCCAGGTGGTGGCCCACTCTAGCTGCTTTGAATAAACAGCCTTTGCCCTTCCCCCACAGGCGCCTGTTCCGCAGCTTACTGTACATAACGCGGAAGAGCATCAGAAACTGAAGACAAAAATCACCATGGCCGACCCCTCAGAGACCCGGTTACACACAGGTTCTTCCTAGCATCCCCCTAATCAGGCTCTTCTCTGTGCACGAGAGCTCGGTGCGAGCTCTGCTGATCACATTTCCCAAGACAGGCAAAAGCTGACCCTCAGGTATCAACACACCACAAGGACTGCGCCTCATTCCCTGTGCTTACAGCACTCACCACCCCCACATTAGTGGTGTTGGGTTCTGCCTGAGCCCTGCGGGAGCATCACGAGGCCCAGGACACCTTGTCAAGCTGCCTTCTAGGAGGATGCTGTCAAGTCACCCCCCACCGCGCTTTTCTGCAAGGACTTTGTTCACGTTTGCTGGTGAGTCACCCTCCTCCTTAGCCATCATTCCAGATCTACCCTCCAGGCCCCTGCCACTGACCTGTCTCACCACCCCAGATGTGAACATACCTTCAGATTCAAAATAAGCAAGTCGAATGGGTAAACCGTGGTATGTCTGACAGCGGAACACCACCCGGCAACGAAATCCACACTGATCCGTGCGGCAGTACCGACAAAACTGACACTATGCCTGATCACAAAGCCAGAACGAAGAAATAGGTACCACAGGACTCTATCTGTATGAACTTCCAGAAGAGGCAAAGCTAACCTGCGTTGTAAAACAGCAGAATAGTCACCGGGGGCGTAGGGCAGGCCGAGAACGCCCCAGAATGATGGCAATTCACCCCATCTGGACAGGAGCACGGTATTGGTCAGTCACTGAATGGCACCACTCACAGCTTACTGCACTGTATGAAATAAATGATACCTTGATTATAAAGAAAAATACATACACAAGTTGATGGGGGCAAGGCTACCACATGAATTTAAGTCGAAACCATTTCAGATACTGCTTCCCATGCATCGCTACATGCTTGGCTCTCATTCGGCATGCCAGGGCAAGTATGTGTTCAAAGTCACTCTAATTATTCCCTTCAAATGTTCTGAACCCTGAGCAACTGTTAATTTTTGTGGCACGTGTATAAGAAAATGCTGGCTGACTTAGGACTTGAGAAGGAGCTCCAGGGCAGCACACCCAATCACATGAGCCGCGCCAGGGAGATGCGGCAGGCTGAAGGCTGCCGGTGAGGATGTCCTCAGACATTTGTGTCTGGGACAAAGTCAGCACCGAGTATGATTCTGAAGGCAGTGGAAGTGGGCACAGAGAGACTCCCCCTCCCCAGGCACGGCTCCTGGGGCAGGCCAGGATGGTGGTCTGGG
>PITA01026955.1:0-21652 GCA_004023965.1 Spilogale gracilis
TAGTGCAATTGCAGGGTCATAGGGTAGCTCTGTTTTTAATTTTTTAAGGAATCTCCACACTGTTTTCCAAAGCGGCTGCACCAACTTGCATTCCCACCAACAGTGTAAGAGGGTTCCCCTTTCTCCACAGCCTCTCCAACACTTGTTGTTTCCTGTCTTGTTAATTTTGGCCATTCTGGCTGGTGTAAGGTGGTATCTTAGAGTGGTTTTGATTTGAATTTCCCTGATAGCTAGTGATGATGAACATTTTTTCATGTGTCTGTTAGCCATTTATATATCTTCTATGGAGAAGTGCCTCTTCATGTCTCCTGCCCATTTTTTGATGTGTTCATCTTCGTTTTGGATGTTGAGTTTGAGTAGTTCTTTATAGATCTTGGATACCAGCCCTTTGTCTGTAGTGTCATTTGCAAATATCCTCTACCATTCCGTAGGTTGCCTCCTTGTTTTGTTGACTGTTTCCTTTGCTGTACAGAAGCTTTTTATTTTGATGAAACCCCAACAGTTCATTTTCACTTTTGTCTCCTTTGCCTTTGGAGACATGCCTTGAAAGAAATTGGCTGTGGCCGATATCAAAGAGGTTACTGCCTATGTTCTTTTCCAGGATTTTGATGGATTCCTGACTCACGTTGAGGCAGGAATCCATTTCGAGTTTGCCTTTGTGTGTGGTGTAAGAGAATGGTCTAGTTTCATTCTTCTATACGTAGCTGTCAAATTTTCCCAGCACCATTTATTGAAGAGATTGTTTTTTTTCCACTGGATATTTTTTCCTGCTTTGTCAGGGATGATTTGACTATACAGGGAGAGGCTGTGAGCCCCGCAACCCCATCCAGAGGGTTGCTAGCTAAGGGCTCTCTCTGGGAAGATTTTTTTTTAATTTAAAGATTTTATTTATTTATTTGACAGAGAGAGAGCACAAGCAAGGGGAGCTGGAGAAGGAGAGGGTAAAGCAAGTTCCCCGCTGAGTAGGGAACCATGTGTGGGGCTTGATCCCAGGACACAGGGATCATGACCTGAGCCAAAGGCAGACATTTAATGGAATGAGCCACCCAGGCACCCCACTTTCTGGAGTTCTGACACTGAATATGATAGAGTAATATGAATAGAGTAAAAATAGTATTACCTCTACTGAGCTTTATTATTCAGAAAATTTGTTAATTTTATGTATTATCTAATACTAATAACAGTAAGACAACTTACATTTACTAAATTACTTCATACTCACACACAGCTCCTTTGCAACGTATTAATACCATTTTACAGTTAAGGATCACATTGTAGAGTAACTAGCTAGTTATCAAAGATGTAAACTTGCCCCAAATATAGCGAGTATTGAAATTGTAATTCAAACTTAGATCTGTTAGCCTCTCTCATTTATTTTATCACTATGCTATGTTATCTTAGTTCGAAGAGAAAGGGCCAGAAGTGAAAAACAAAAAAACAAAAAAACATGCAAGACCATTTCTTGCTGCTTTAAGATACTTGGCCTTTATCTGGAAAGCAAAAGGGAAACTTGAAGCAGAAATCCCTTCCTTCCTTGACAACTACATTGCATGTCACTTTCTTTTGCTGTGTGTGTTTCAGCCACACCTTCCCGTTACTATTCCCAAGCTTCTTCGAGTCTCTGGTTCTTTTCTCATTCTATTACTTCTGTACTTATTTCCTATTAATTCTTCAAATCTCGGCTCTAATGTTATTTCTTAACAAGAAATGTTATTTTTTGTTACTTATAAATCTTCCCCCAGTCATCCAGTCTCCTGTAAGCTATCACATTTTATTTTTTATTTATAGTAATCAAATATATTTGTTAGATAAATGAACTAATGAATGAATGAGCTACATGTTATGCATGCAAAGTAGAATATTAGAAAGACGTTGGGCTATAAAAATATATTTCAAGAGCTAAAAAGTGAAAGAAATATTTTTCATCAAAATGCAAAGGCTTGGTTGCAATAGTAGAAGAAAGAATTGAAAGGAAAGGATGATATGAAGTATGTTATGAAGGTTGCTATACTAAGATTTAAAATCTTAGGAAAATGGGAATTTTCAGAGATTTATAGAAGAACAAGAGACTTCTCAGAGAATTAGAACTCTAAGAATGAAAATAATAGTTTTGACTTAGGACACACTGAATTTGAGGTGGTAAACTTGTTGAATTTAAAGAACTTGAATATATAAGTTGTGCTATTCAGTGAAAAATTGGAATTAATAGAGTAAAATACATATAAATATCTTTTGATTTCTCAGAGTCTAAGGAATTCAAAACAGATAGGCTCATACCAAACTATTATTAAGAGCTGCCATATCCATGATTCAAAGTCATGCACTTGCATATATGGGTGATAAAGTAAGAAATCTGTACCCTGGTTTAAAATTAAAAAAAAAAATTGCATTTGTGGTGTGATTGGGAATTTAGTGTTCAGATTTGAGGCAAATACATGACAGAGTTAAAAATATTTCAACCAATGAACAAGTATATAATAAGATTCTGTTTTTGTGCCTCATGGCAATGTGCTATATGCCTTCCATAGTCCTTATTTTTTATTGGTGAACCAAAGTACAGTTCAAGGACATTTGAAGGTCAACCATCTCTAGTAATCTATCTATCTATTTATCTATCTATCTATCTATCATCATCTCTCTCTCTCTCTCTCTCTCTATATATATATATATATATATAGCATAAATGAGATAGCATTTGATGATAGATAGCATAAATGAGAAAGCATAAAGAAAATTTGATGATGAGAAAGCATAAAGAAAATTTTTCAAAATTATATTGCAGGTGACAGAATGGTTACCTAGATTTCTTGAATATATTTTCCATTTTACACAGGCTATACCTGAAATTCAAACTCTACCTAAAGGTGGAGGTGAAAGCCAAGTACATTGCATTTTATGAATTCCATTGCTTTGATAAATTGCTACCTATATTATTTGTTTTTCAGAGACACTCAAGCTTGTCTTAATGTTACTATATTACCCTCCATCTTCCTGTTACCTGTTACATTTCTGTATCATATGCTATATTTATTATCAGAGGATCCTATCTTAGTTACAGTAAGCAGTATAGTTTAGTTATATTAGCAGTAACTTCTAGGGGAATTTTAACCATTAATTTTGAAAGACGAAAGATCAATTTTGATTTTCTTCCTTAGATATCTGACTAGGCTAATGGAAAGGCATTGGTATTATGTTGATATTACAGTTGGTATTATGGTAATATAACTATCATCATACATACATAAATACACACATCATGAAGTATCCAATAAAATTCTTTTTGTATTTTCAAAATATTGAAATTTCCCCCAAACTCCAGCGTAACTTTCAGAGTCTGAGATAATTTTTTCTAAATGCTAAATTTAGGAAAGTTGATTTTGAAAGTAACAATTGAAATGGCCTAATGAATACACTTCAATATTATGTTGGATCTCAACAATCAAATATTTTTTATTTTGAAATCAATATTACATACTTTTCCCAATATTTCACTTTCAATAGGAAGTTTTGAAAATCCTACAAGCTTTTCTGATAGTATGAAGACCCTATAATTACCTGAAAAAAGGAAAATTCTTAAAATTGTATTCATTTGGGTAAAAAATTATAACGTTTTACAAGGACTGTGTATTTGTTTTTAAATGTGTTGATGTGAAGTATGGGAAGAATAAGAATATTGTATCATATACCTGTGACATTTTGCAGAATTGTGAATCAATAGAAAAAATTTTAACTTCTCTGTGTCCCAAATTTATCATCAGTAAATTGGATAAAATCATGCCTACTTCAAATATTAAATTAGTTCAGGGTGACAAATGGTAGAAGTGTAGGAGAATTATCACAATTATTCTGTTGCTTTTAAAATTGGTTCCTACTTTACACATATGCTACCTATTACAAGGAATTTTCTCTATCACTTTCCTTGTTTCCTACTTTGCATTCCTTTTTCTTCATATGTATCTTTTACACTTATTCTTCAAAGTCATTTTATAGAAAAAAAAAGAATGGAAAATCCAATACAAGAGTTGGTCGAAGGTTGAAAGGGAAACAACTTTCCTTATCCCCCATAAATCCAATAACAATAGTGGCAATTAAAGTATTATGTTCTTTATTGTTTAAGAAATCCTTTAAAAATGGACTCACTCTTCAAAATATGAAAGATATCTTCATAATGCTTCACAATATAACCAAACACAGATGTATCAAAGCAAGAATGGAGTATTTTTTTATATAAACCATATAGTGAGAATTCTGGCTCACTACCCAAGTTCCCATGTGCCTTTCCTCCATCCTAACAAAGCGTTGATTTTATCTGAGTTTCTAGTCCTCTAATGCAGAATCCATTTGACCCAGGGGTGAACCTCAGAGTCGGCTAATCAACTATTGTGTTACCTAAGCAGAATTCACAGGTTTAGTAGCGGCATATGGCCAGAGCAACCTAGTAAGTAAGCGATGCTTGATTGGAATAATGAGATAGAAACATTCTTTCTCTTTTCCCTTCATCTGGAAAATGTTATACACCAAGGTGGCACTCAAAATAACTGCAGTTTATTTAGCACCCACATGAGGATGAAGCCAATACACAAAAGAAAGCAAAGCTAAGAGAATCATAGGATATTTCCAGTCAGAATCTGGAATTTTCTATCCTCCTGGGTTTCACATTATATGAAACAATAAAATTTCTCAATTTAAAGTCATTTTGAGTTGGGGGTTTTATTACTTACACACAAAGCATCCTAAATTATAATGGATAAGATTTGAAAATTTTAATGTGATGGGAAAACTTGAAGTTTAAATTACATAATTTAACATGTTAGGTCCCACAGATGGATTGCTTATTGCAGAATTAGAACTTGCTTCAGATCTCTCCCCTTCAATTTGTCATACTCTTTCTTACAGTAAGCATCTTTCAGTAAACTTCATAACAAGAAAGTATAAAGAGAATTCCAATGATATCAGATTGTTCCACCATGCTGAAAAACATGAAAACTCTTAGTTTTTCAAAAGGAATAGCGTCTCCTGTTCTTGTCCCCATAGACTTAATTACATGCTTACCACCTCAGAATTTATATCTTAAATCCAAGTATTTCAACTGAACTATTCACCAGCGTATTCACATATGTTCTTTAAATCAGACTGTGTATTACTGAGACTAGTAAGACCTATTGAATCACCATTATAAAAAGCAAGTGAGCACTGATGGTATGTGAGATTGCTTATACTATAGACTCATTGGAGATTTATTCCTGGCCTCATACATTGATAATCACTCTTTAATTATCTTTCAGTACCACTAAGTTAAAACCCTACCTCTAACTAGTTTCTTTGATTTATAATTTATAAAAGTGTTGATCTACTATACACAGTCAATGTTTTGATACTCTTCCTGATTATGTCAGTTAGTTATTGCTGTGTAATTTATCACCCCAAAATTTGTGGCTTAAACAAAATTAAAAGAAACAAAATAAGTAAAATAAATAATATTTAAAGATAAATTAAATAAATAATATAGCAATACAAATAAATGAGAAACCACAAAGAAAAACATTAAATAAATAAAAAGGAGAAAAACAGTATAAAATAGAGAAAATAAACTTAAAAAGAAAAGAAAAAAAAAAAAACGTTACTCTTTGTGAGCCTACATGTTGACCTTGTGGTTCTACTGATATGGGTTGAATCACTGAACATGGTTTGGCCTTCCTCATACATCTGCAGACAGTGAACACATCAGTTTCAGTGATCATCTGTGACTCATCTCATTCTGTAGGATGGTAGTTTGGATTTGTTTTCCTGATGGGGGGAAGATTCCAAGAAAGAGAAAGGAGAGCACTGGACCCCTTGAGGTCTAGTCTCAGATTTAGCATAGCGATTAATCATTCATGTATTTTAAACTTTCTCAGTGTCATAACATCTATTTCTTATCAATCTTTTACAGAGTTTAGAGTCATTAGACCTGCATTGATCTTTGTTTCTTAAGGTGAACGGGAATAATAGCATAAGAATTATCTTCCTCAAAATAACAAGCAACAACAATAAATCAGTCTATGAAAACAGATAATGTTATAAACCTTAAGTGCATATAATGCATATATTTTAAAAAGTAAAAAAAAAAAACAAGCTAAGAAATATATATAATGGAAGAATATTTTCTAGCAACAAGAGAGAGATGGTATTCCAGCAGATTGATAAGGCTCATGGTGTATCAGAAATGAGAAAGTGAAAGGAAACAGTCAGCCACAAACACAACATCCTGATGACATTACTGAACATTAAAACAAAAAAGAATACTATAAACATCCAGACAGAAAATAACAGATCATTTACAAATATAGAAATATCAAAGAGGTCTCAGATTTCTGTACTCCCACAGTGTAGGTACAATATACTATTGTAAATTCTATGCAGTTGAAGTTTTTTAAAAAGGATGCAACACAATTTTACCTTTTTAAATTAATTTTAACTAGCCACACTATAAAAATTAAACATATACCAACCAAAATCCTATTTGTTTACTGCACTACCTACCAGGCATCTTCCTGTTCCCAGAAGAAATGATTATCAGTATGACACATATCTTTCCTGACACGTCCTTTTTTGTAACATATGTATTGAACATTTTATTCACTTCCAGAAAATATTTTGGGAAGCAGGGATGCAGTTTTGAATGGTCTCTGTTGTTACAATGTTTATGTTTTAGTGGATAAAGAGAAGAAAAAATAAAAGGGGAAAAAAGGGAAACTGGAATTAGCTTGATAATAATTTCTTCATCTTTTGTACTAGGCAGCAAAAAAGACTGGATTATTTCTGAAATTACTGGATTAAGACACATAGATTCAAACATTTATTATTGTGGATGTAAATGTATCCACCATAAAAGCTAAAAAAAGGACCCTACTGTATGTTTCTTCACAGAGAAAGGAAAAGAGAGAAGAAAAAGTAGAAAAGAAAAAAGCTGATGCTCAAAATATTACATATAATATTTTATAATATGTATTTTTGTATATTTTGTATATTTTTAACATGTATTTATTACATACAGGTAATAAAAATATTACATATAAAATTACATAAAAATAAAGATAAAATTAAAGTGAACTTACCCTCTAAAAGTGAAAAGTTGAATGAGATGAAATCACCTCTTAACACTTGCTTTGATGAGCACTGGGTATTTTATGTAAGTGATATATCACTGAATTCTACTCCTGAAACTAATATTATATTTTATGTTAATTAACAGGAATTTAAATAAAAACTTAAAAAAAAATAAAACACAACTAAAAAAAGACAAAGTCACTTCTTAAAGGGAGAAAAGAAATGAACAAGCTTCCCCTTGAATTATACAAACAAAACCAAGTGTATGGAATCCTTAAGAGACACACCTAAAACCAAGCAATAAAGGAGTTGCAGACAAATATGTCAACATGTATATTAGGTGTTGTGTACTGCTGTGTTTATTATTTTTAACTGCTGAACAAGCTTTTCCACCTCCTCTCCATTGTTAGTCCCAACCTCTCAGGCCTAGAGGTGAGGATGGGGAGGAGGGAGGTGCCATTCCTGTTGGAGCTTTGGGAATGCTCTTCCCTGTTACTGCCGGGGACCAGCCTCAGCAGAGATATGGGTCCCGAACCACGGGATGTCTGGCGGGCAAAATAATGACACGGACACGGAAATCTGATGCAAGCTGACAGACCCGAGGTCAGTCAGGAGAGACCTATAAAGCAGGCTCAGGCTCACACTCTGGCTTTCTAGCTTTGGCTTTCTAGCTCTAGCTCTCTAGCGCTGGCTTTGGCCCTCTTGCTCTACTTCTCTCTCTTCTTCTGTCTCTCTTGCTTTCTGTCTGCTTCTATTTCTGCTGTACTCCTTGCTTCTCTGTTTCCTCTCCTCACTTTGCTTCTGTCTCTCTTTTCAGGCTCTCTTGCCTTTTTGCCAGCTCTCTTGCTCTCTCCTCGCAGGCTCTCTGCCTGCCTCTGCCTTTGTCTCTCTTGACTGTCAAGGGTCCCAGTCTTTTATTATTCCCAAGTGAGGAAGTTGGGTGGTGCAATTAAATCTTTAACTGCTTTTGCACCCACCCTAGAGACAAGATTAGTATTGTTACTGCAAGGTATAGAGTGATTGCTTAAAGTCACAGAAGTTGAGACCATTGAAGCAGAGGGATCAAGGAATACAGATAAGAGATACAGAGATATGATTACTGGGAGGAGGATTAAATGGAACTATATGTCTTGGATAAGCACACAAAGGACATATTGCCCTGGACCACAGGATAAGTGGCTTTCTGGATTCTAGGTGAGGAAAGCCCACAGGGACTTTCATTCACATTCACGGGTACCTCCACCAAAGTTTCCAGTGGCTTGGACATGGCGCCGTCCCCAACACTTCCCTTTCATTACCAGTCTAGATTTTGAGGCTTTGCCTCTAGAGGTAGGTACTAGAAGGATATGAGTCTGAATCTGTTGTATCACTTGTCATATTGGAAACCTTCTAAAATTAGAGGAAATAGAGCTGAGAAAGGCTAAGGAGTGGATATAAGGAAATAATGGCTAACTTGAATCTTCATTAATTTTTGAGGCCAACTCATTTCCTTTTCTCCTTAACCTAGTTAGATTTTTGTTTGGGGAACTTGCAAATGTAAGAGTCTTGACCAATACCTCGAGCAAATGGCAAAATTTTTAATATTAGAAAATTATGATTTTAGTATTAAAACAATTAGTATTAAATTAATATTAAAATTAGTATTAAGACAATTTTGTCTTCAAATGGCAAAATAATCAGTGAAGCAGAGAATCATTTTATCATGACCAAGAGCAGAATGTACAATGGTAATACAGCTGCCCAGAAGGTTTTGGCAAGACTAATTCCACAGCAAAATATGTAAGAATGAGAGAAAGAAAGGGAAGAAAGGAAGGAAGGGGGGGAGGGAGGGAGGGAAGGAGGGGGGGGCAAACAGAGAGAGAAGGAGAAAGAAAGGAAGAAAGAAAGAAAGAGCGAGAAAGAAAGAAATAAAAAGAAAGAAAGAGAAAGAGAGAGAGAGAAAGGGATAAAGGCAGCTATCAATGAACAGAATCAAATACTTAAAAGGAGGTATCGGTTAATAAAATTTATAACTTCTTGGTAAGTCTGATCAATGACATTATTTTCCTTTAGAGAAGATTGACTTTTGCTTGTAACCTTAAACACTTCTGGAGGCAAATTACCCTTATTCCAAAGATGGCCTGAGATGATTATTTGCTGGCTTTATTCCCTTTGACATTTAGTCAATTCCAGGTTCACCCTCATTCCTTGGGTACTTCCATCAGAAGACCACAGTTTTTACCAGAGGCCCTTCTCCTCAGACTTCTGACTTTTCTCCTCAGCTCTTTGAGATCTCTAAAAACTCTACTTGGTTTATTATCTTTTTTTTTGCCACCAATGTCAATTTTGATATCAGCAATTGCAAAAGGAAAAAATATGGCCTCAAGGTTTGAGCTAACTTCTCTTATCTTTTGTTCTTTTTCTAGCACAATATAGTCTCACTAATTTCCTGAGACTTCAAAAGAGATTTTTTAAAAAACTTTTGTTCAGCTTATTGAATTATTCTTAGTGTAAGTGTTGTCTCAAACAATCTAGCCTATTGTTGGATGTGAGATTCCATATCAGTAACTTTTTTCTTCACATTAAATAAAAATACAAATGCAATTCATAGTACTTAGAGAACAATTAAGAAACCACTTGAGAACTTTCTCTATTGGAAAAATTGTGTTTCCCTTTTACACATTATGGCAGTCTTTATGGAGCCATAGATGGCATCAACTTTGATATCTTCTAATTCTGACCCTCCCTTTGATTCCAAGGACCATGTCTAATTTAATCTTATGTTTTCCCATACCCTGCATTGCATCTGATGCTTTCAAAGTGCTCAACCTATGCTCACAGGATTAAATAATTCAGATGTGCTTCACCCATCTCTGGATAAAGCACCTGTATACTCCTCTTTCTGCATATTTCCTATCTATGCCACTTCATTCTCTTCACTTTGTACTTCTGTGCACTAAGTCTTATCATCCCAAAAGTTTTTCGGAGAATGCTTTTTCACGTGGGAGACCGAACATCTTGCATTTTCAATGTTGCATTCCTCCAATGGTAAGATTATAGACAAGTTACAGTCATATTATCCACTTTATAATGACCTCCTACCTCCCAGATTATCCTCTTGGGCCTAAACACATATGATGCTGTGGGTCAGATTTTTCTCCAATATGATTTTGCACACTAATCTTAATACCCTGTTTATATTGTCTCTTTGTCACATCCAAAGAATGTGACATTGACAGCATTGCTTTCTCTTTTATCTGCTGAGTAGCCATGATTGTGTTTGTCACACTTCTGCAAATAAGCAGAGAATTTTCTTCTATTCCGTATCCATCAGTAACTACGACAGGCTTTCACCAGACACTGAATCTGCCAGTGCCTTGATCTTGCACTTCCAAACCCCAGAATTGTGAGGAAATCAGTTTGTGTTACTTAAGCCACCAAGTCAATGGTATTTTGTTATGGCAGCCCTAGAGAACTAAGATAGAATTCATAGTTCATATCATTTAGTTGTTATTTATCACATATTGTGTCTTAGAATTATTTATCTTCCCACATCCGTAGCTTATCTTCCCAACAGATTAATAATGTCTTCCAAGGCAGGAATTCACCTTATACTTCATTAATGATGTCCGCCAGTACAACCTGCACAGTAAAAACTTGAATATTTATTAAGGCTTTCAATTTATTAGAGTAACATTTATCTTACAGGTTAAAAGTTTGACTAATTCATAGAACAGGAATTGAAATTTTTATATGCACTTTATTGCATGTAAATATATATATGATATAGAGCATACATTACATGATTTACATAATATATATATACAAAATATGCCAATATATTTTATTTTTAATAGGGAATCAGAATGGAAAATAAAAAAAATGATTGGTCAAGCTTTCATAGTTTCATAGTTATATATCAAAAAATTCCTCTATAGCCCTTGCCTTTTTATACCACCAAGATAAAGTAATGAGACAACAAAAGAAAAAATTATCCTTTTAGGAAACAGCTTTAATTTTCATTGGTTTTATTCCTTAGTTTCAGGAAGACTTCAGGGTATGTTATGTTCTGAAGAAAACAGAATATCAGCTCTTAGGCCACAGGGGTATTTAGGGGTATTTAGTGCACCGAAAATGGAACTTTCAAGAAATCTCTGAGAAAATAGTCTGCTAATAACAAATGTTACTGATAAACAGTAAGGTTTTAACTATCTGTAGCAAAATATAAAGCAGATTATTCCAGCTCTTCAAGACTGAATCATATCACTCTAACATTGTTGAATAATTTGGGGACTTAAAGACAAGGTAACAATAATTAATATAGGCTGCCAAAATACTTTTTTAAGTTGTTCATTTTATGTCAGTAATGATATTTAGTAATGGTTGGAACTACCTGATGAATAAAGATTGTCAGAAAATCGTGGAGAGGCAAGGAAGGACTTAGCAGTCTAGGTTTCAGAGAGAACATGACCTTGATGACAACTTATAATTTTAAAGTTCCAGTTCCATATATGTGAGACAATAAATTTCTGTTTTTCACACACACACACACACACACACACACACACACACACACACACGCACGCACATGCACACATGTAGGCAGAGATTCTGGATCATGGTAAAACAGAACAATATAAAAAATAAATATAAAAACTGGTAATTCAACATGGTAACTAAATAAATGACTGATGTTGGGTATGTATAACCACAACCAAAAAAGATGACTCAGGATCTATCCTCAAATAAACTTTTATTTTTAGCTGGCTGGCAGAGTGCAAACTCATGAAATATTTTAGTAGCATTTATAAAATATTAAATGTGTAAATTAGTTGGATATAAATTTAGTAAGGATAATGCTGATAAAGTTGAAGTTAGTCACAATTTTCTATATGAGGCCACATTGATAATTCTTTTAAAGTTGTATTGGAATAAGACTTTCAAAAAGAAAATTTTAAAATATTATCTTTGCTGGACTACATAAATATAGGATTTGAAGATAAATATATTCCTTCTAAAGTTATGTGATGATAAATTTATAACAGTTTTGCTATACATATATGTATATATACTCATATTGTATACTCCACCTTCTTCTGACTATTGACACTTTTATTCCAACTAGAAAATACAACTAACAATAATTATGAGAAATTAGTAAAATAATGTAATGCTGTCATTAATTTGCTTTCTTCTTCCAAAACCAAGACCATCTATCTCTTGCCTCAGTGAGTGAGAATATTGACTGCTTATAACCTTTAACTATATCTTTCTGGATATGTTCCTTGGCTAAAAAAGACATGCCTAGGATATAGTGCTCTCCCCAAGAACAATGTATCTAATGAGCAGCACATAGCAGGGTACAATGCTTGGCCATTTGCTTTGGTTGAAAACAATTCCAACTCAATATCCCTATCCAGAGATCTTTGTGGGAAGGCCTGAGGGTCTTACTATAACTGTACTACAATTCAGGTTCTCTCTCTGGCTTATAAAACTTGAGAAAATTAATGTGATGAAAACTTGATCTGTTGAAGAAATATAAACTCTGAAATTGATCCCAAAAATAATGCTTGCAAACAAATTTGCTAAATATCAGCAATGAAGCGCCTCACTGCCCACTCATTTGCCCTATCCCATATCTAGTGAATATTCAGTAAATCCTTTTGTATTGCTTGGTGAACTCTAATTTCTCATTGAACTTAAGATTTCATCTTCTATCTTTTGTCTGCTGTTCTTTTTACATTATAAGTAAGACAGCCATATTAGCAAAATTGCTAACATCTGTGATTTTCAGATACTTTTTTCAGTGAAAGGGCTTTCCTTTACATTGCAAAATTTCTAATATTACCAATTTAATTTCATTTTTACTTGTAGACATAAACTAAGGGAGCTACTTTAGTAATAGTTTATTGACACATTTAACAAAATTTTGTGAATGAGAGTATATCTGTGCATGTATATATATGTGAAGTAGACTCATTTGTCAAAATTTCCAAGGCATCGGTGAACCAGAAAAGTATTTAAGAAGGGCAGTAAAAAATTTGGGAGACAGAGTTATTTCTTAATTCAAATAGAAATATATCAGCGATTTTAAAATTTCAGACACAGTTCATTTCATCAAAAACCTATTAAATACATTGAATACAAATAATAACACTACTTACAAAGATATATCAAGGACTTGCTTAGAGCTGAGCTCTGTTCTTGAGGGAGAACTTACATTATCTAATTTAATCATTGGTACAAACCCAGAAAATGGATATTATCATATGATTGAGAATATTGTAATTCAGAATGGGAGATACTTGCCCAAGGTCATATAACAGTGAATGAAAAAGCCAGAATTTTTATCCACTTTTGGTTCTAAGTCCTATTTTTTTTTGCCAGCAGTAGGATAGGCTTTTTTTCACTTTTGTCACCTTTTTCATTTATTCATCTAATAAAAGTGAACTGAATTAAATTTAAGGTTTGACATGAGGAATATGTGATAAAGAAAAAGGAAACATACTTACCTTTTATTAGACTGTCTTTCAAATAAATAAACTATAATATCTCTTGTACTCATCTCCATCCCTTAAATATACTTTTTTTCCCCAACAGTTTTAAAAATATGTGGCAAGGGATCTCTTTAATTTTCACTTATGTATTCAAAAAATTGCCAAACTATTGTATGTCTGGAATTTTATTGTAAATTAAATAGATGGAAAAAGAAGACATTTTCCTTGTCTTTTGGGGAACTCAATTAGAGCAGGAGAAATAAATAAGAAACAACTTTAAAATAAAGAAACTAACTTGAACAGGCCCATAACCAGGAAGGAAATTGAAGTAGTAATCAATCTCCCAACAAACAAGAGCCCAGGGCCAGAAAGCTTCCCAGGGAAGAATCCAAACACTTAAAGTGGAATTAATACCTATTCTTCTGAAGCTGTGTCAAAAAAGAGAAATGGAAGAAAAATTTCCAAGCTCTTTCTATAAGGCAACATTTCCTGGATACCAAAAACCAGACAAAACCCCCACAAAAAAGTAGAATTACAGTGCAATATCCCTGATGAACACGTATGCAAAAATGTTCACCAAAATACTAACCAATAAGATCCAACAGTACATAAAAAGGATTATTCACCACAACTAAGTGGAATTTATTCCTGGGCTGCAAGGGTGGTTCAATATCCACAAATCAATCAATGTGATACACTATATTAATAAAAGAAAGGATAAGAACCATATAATCCTCTCAAATGACGCAGAAAAAACATCTAACAAATACAACATCCTTTCTTGATTAAAACTCTTCACAGTGTAGGGATAGAGGGAACATATCTCAGTATCATAAAAGTTATGTACCAAAAATCCTTAGCAAAGATCATTCTCAATGGGGAAAAACTCAGAGTTTTTCCCCTAAGGTCAGGAACATGACAAAGATGTTCACCCTCACCACTGTTGTTCAACATAAAACTGGAAGTCTTAGCCTCAGCAATCAGAGAACAAAGAGAAAGAAAAGGCATCTGAACTAGCAAATAAGAAATTAAACTCTCACTCTTTAGAGACAACATGATACTCTGTATGGAAAACCCAAAAGATTCTACCTCCAAAGTTTCTAGAACTCATAGGGGAATTTAGCAAAGTTGCAGGATATAAAATCAATTAATAGAAATCACTTGCATTTCTATACACTAACAATGAGACAGAAAAAAAGAGAAATTAAGGAATTGATTCTATTTGCATTTGTACCCACAACCATAAGATACTTGGAATAAACCTAACCAAAGATGCAAAGGACCTATACTCAGAAAACTATATAACACTTATGAAAGAAATTGAGGAAGACACAAAGAAATGAAAAAATATTCCATACTCATAGTTTGGAAGAACAAATATTGTTAAAATGTCTATAATACCTAGAATAATCTATACATTCAATGCAATTTCTATCAAATACCATCAACGTTTTTGACAGAAGTGGAACAAATAATTCTGAAATTTGTATGGAACCAGAAAACAAAAACAAAAACGTGAATAGCCAAAGGTATGTTGAAAAAGAAAAAGCTGGTGGCATCACAATTCCAGACTTCAAAGTATATTTCAAAGCTGTAATCATCAAGATGGTATGGTACTGGCATAAAAACAGACACATAGATCAATGGAACAGCATAGACAACACAGAAATGGACCCTCAACTTATAGTCAATTAATCTTTGACAAAGCAGGAAAAAAGTTCCAATGGAAAAACAAATAGTCTCTTCAACAAATGGTTTTGGGAAAGTTGGACCGTCACATGCAGAAGAATGAAACTGGACCATTTTCTTACATTGTACACAAAAATTGACTCAAAATGGATGAAAGACTTAAATGTGAAGCAGGGATCCATCAAAATCTTTGAGGAGAACACAGGCAGTGACCTCATCGACCTCAGCCACAGCAACTTCTTCCTAGAAACATCACCAAAGACAAGGGAAGCAAAGGCAAAAATGAACTATTGGGACTTCATCAAGATCCTAAAGGAGAACACATCTTCAAGGGAGAACACACTTCATCAAAACAAAAAGCTTTTGCACAGGAAAGGAAACAGTCGACAAAACCAAGAATCCTATGCTTGTCCCAGATCCTTGAAGTTCCAGGGAATATGGTCTGGGATTTACTGCACAAGTAATGATGTCTTGAAGAAAAAAAAAAATTAGAGCCATCTGAATTATAGAAAATTAAAGATAGAAATTACTTTAAATTCATATAATACATTGTCTTCTTTTGTATAAGAAAATCAAGACCTAAAGTGAGATTGAAATTTGGGCTAACCTTAAGGATCTTTATGAGTGCTTTTATGATGACACACATAGCTCAATGTTTGATATAAATAGATACTTAATGAAGGTTGAAAAGTGCATGGACTATTAAATATAAAGATGATAAAAATTTTCTTGAAATTTGAGATTTAAAAGCAAAAGGATCAAAGTTTTCATATACTATAATGGCTCAAAGTGGTTCTTATCTAAAGTACAGAGAATAAGTTTAATAATTCTCTTAGATTTTTTTTATTATTTTTTGTTTCATAATATTCTATTTTCCTTTTAAGTACATATGAAACTTAGTCGGAGTAAGTTTTTATGGAGCTCCTGGGTACTATACAGGTACATGTAAAATGATTAATCTTAACCATTTCTTGATCTCTTACCATGGATTCTCTTCTTAAGCTAGTGCTGTGTTTATTTTTCTTTGATAGAAACCTTCTCTAATATTAAATATTTAAAGTAGGAAAACAAATCTAAACCCTCTGTGAGTTTAACATCCAACATGGGAATAATGAAAGTCACAGATCAGAATGGAATTTAGACAAAAAACAGTTTCTAATGTGAATTTTCATATAGAACCATATACATATAGACCCATTTACATATATGCACACATGTTTTACATATGCAAACTTTAGCTATTTTGGATCATATTTCCTTAAAAGTGGTTTGATTTAAGAAAACTGTGACTATGCAGTAGCAAAATAATGAGGTATGAAATACGTTTAAAAAAGAATACAGGGTGCCTCAGTGGTTCAGTTGGTTGAGTGTCTGACTCTTGAATTCAGCTCAAGTCGTGATCTGAGGCTCAGGAGACTGAGCTCTGCATCAGGCTCTGTGCTGCATTAGGTGTGGAGCTTGCTTAAGATTCTTAATTTCCCTCTCCATCTCCCTTTCTCCCTTCTCCTGCTTGCATCTGTAAACATGGGTGCACGTTTCTATCTTTTTCTCAAATGCATAAATCTTTAAAAAATTTTTTTAAAAAGAAGAACACAGTGAAACACTGGAAACAGAGAAATAAAATATTCTACTGAATTAAAATTGCACAAAGATATTTGGTAATTTTATGTATTAATGTTTTCAAATAAAACGTTTTAAGCTGAATTTCCTGAATAAGTTTGTAATTCCTGGTGTTCTGCTTCTGTTATTACTGACCAAAAGTTTCAAGACTTCTTAGAAACAGCACAAAATGTAAAAACAAACAAACAAAATTCCTGTGCCAGGGCAGTGTCTGATACTGGCTTTGTCTTAGAGTATAGTGACATGTTAAAAAACGTGAGAAAAAACAAAACAAAACACAAAAACGGTGTGAGGCACAGCTCAAGTGTAGTGAATAAAAGTCCAAAGAGTTGACAGTGGCACAAGAAAATGTCTCTTGGTAGCTTTTTAAAATTTTTAATAGACATCATTAAGAGTCAAAGAAGTCAAGGAAGTAACTAGAATGTTAGAGTACAAGAGAACCATGGGTTCCCCAACACCATGCTGCATTGAGAGTGAATGTTTGAGGGCCTCACCTGGCTTAGCTAACTTGAGTTTTAATGTGATGAAATCAATGAACTTCATAAAGATATAAATGTGGTTGAGGTAGTGTGTGGTCACAAATCCAAGCAGATATGTTAAAAAAAAAAAAAAAAGTTTTTTAGGCACTTTGGCCTTGTAAGGCTTATTTTAAAATCAATTAGAGAAATATTTGTTTTGAATTTAAATAAGATGCACCAGAAAAGCCAATTGTTCCACTTACGTTGATAATCAAATAGGGTGGCTTTGATGTGGCATTTTATGGGTTTTAAAAATAGAGTGAAATAAATGTCATTTACAAATGTATGAATAACTCAATGCACCTCCATTGAAAAATCTATTTAAAGAAAAGGAAATAGCAAAACACCTTGATGTTGAACAACACACACCTTGATTTAATGTTCAAGACAGCTCTTAGAGCCTGTTAACATTGCCATTTTATTTTGCTTTCCTCAGAATGGTATATTATATTAGTGATGTGTTGTAGCCTGATGATGAAAGCTGTGATAAGTTTTGGAGTCTATTAAATCTTAAAGGATAAATCTAATCTTTGTTGTCTTAAAAAAAAAAGTCTAAAGCAAGTGGGAAAAAGCCATATGGAACTTCAAACCACAAGGGAAATTATAATTCTTTATATAAAGTGTTCCCACTAGAAAAAAGGGTAGCCCTTCTGTTTATCATTATATTTTATGAGGTAACTTCAATGAAATCATGGAAGTATTATCACATGAACAGCAAAGGATAAAATCTCTTTTGCCAGGGCCCTCAAAGGATAGGAAATTTAAAATATGGCACAATTGAAGCTTATTTTCCACACTGCAAACGAGGTTCAAGATGTGGTATGGGTGAGTGACAGAAGGCTTTTTTGCCATCAAAAAAGATGGTCAACATTTTCAAAACTTTTATGTGGGATATGAGGGTACATTTTACATGTCCAATTCAGGAACTAAAAGGTACTTCTAATACAGTGTATGTTGATATTTTATGTGGGCAGAGTTTGTCTGAGTTGACTCAAATGTTCCAGTGTTTGAAGGAAGAAACCAGCAAACATGCACAGGGAACTCACTAAAAACGGTATGTGTAGTGATTTTTTTTTTTTTTTTAGGAAAACTGATGAAGTCATAGCAAGGGTATTTTCCATCATGAAAAATACCAATTCTGTCCAGATCAAGCAAAAACTTTTAGTAGAGTGTTTTCTTTCAAATATAACAAAGATATTTTTGCAGTAATGTGTTTCTCCTTCTTTCCATATGCTCTTTTATTCATTCATCAAATATGTACTATGTGACAGACATTGTACCATAGTCATAGTAACATCAGTCAGCATTTATATACACTTTATTATGCCACTTAGCAAAATAGGTGCTCCGTGCTGATCTACAGCCCACAAGAAAACTCTGAGGGAAGTGTTCCTAGTTTATAGCTGAGGAAAATGGAGATTAGTGAAGTTTTGGAAGTCATATTCTTAAGGTTTATTGTGGAATTAAAATTTGAATCCAGGATATCGATTCCATAGCCCAAACTTTGATATCTTCCCTACCCTCAAGTAACACTTATGTTTCAAAGGAAACACAGATGATTACTTAGTCAACAAAAACTATACTATTTATAGAAAATTCACAAGGAAATAAAAGTGTTCTGAAATTCATAAAAAGGAACAAAACAAAAATTCACTCCTGAAGGGTCATTTTAAAAATAATAATTATTTTTTAAGGATGATATTAGGTAATTCACTACATCGATATACTAGAAAACAAATAATTTATTTTCTGCTTATTCCTAAAACTGTGTTGAAGTGCAAATGTAAGAAAAGAAAAAGAAAGAGAGAAAGAAAAAGAAAGAAAGAAAGAAAGAAAGAAAGAAAGAAAGAAAGAAAGAAAGAAAGAAAGAAAGAAAAGCACAATGTGGTATGACTGTTCTTTTTGACTTGAGCAGAACCTGTGTAAGTGGTCAGAAAACCTGAATGGCTGGAGAGCATAAATTGTTAATTTTCCCACTCTGAAGCAAAAAAGATTTGTGTACACATAAATTGAATTTATCCAGCTTCAAAACCAGTCAGTTTTAGGACACCTGGGCGGCTCAGTGGGTTAAAGCCTCTGCCTTCAGCTCAGGTCATGATCTCAGGGTCCTGGGATCAAGGCCGCATCGGGCTTTCTGCTCAGCAGGGAGGCTGCTTCCTCCTCTCTCTCTGCCTGCCTCTCTGCCTACTTGTGATCTCTCTGTCAAATAAATAAATAAAATCTTAAAAAAAAACCAAAACAGTCAGTTTTAAATATGAAATAAAAATAAATTCCTCAATGGAAAAAAACATAAACTAAACAAAAATGTTATTTATCTAATTATACCCATTAAAATGTTGCAGGGTAAAGTTGTGACTTCATCTGAGAAAAAACAAAGTGTTCATGAACAAAGTTACATTAATTATCATTTATTGTGAGCAGTTTCATTGGAAGTTCATATATTTTTATAAAATAAGGTGTTTTTGTTATTTTTGGGTTTTATTTTGTTTTTGTTTCTTGTGTTTTTTTGTTTGGGTTTTTTTTTTGCTATAGTCTTTGATTTACCCTTTAACCAGACACTAATAGCATTGTCTCTTCATCTTTGTTGATGACCGTTCTCTATAGAAAACATTGCTTTGGATAAATTATTTCATTTCCTTACAAAACCCTTTGTATCTTTTAAATTTCAAATCTAAACAAAAATTTATTGAAAATTAGAGAAATAACCCCCTTTTGTCTTTCAAAAAAAATTATAAGGAGTCTCACCATTGCTGGTGGGAATGTAAAATTGTTCATTCAACTTTTTATTTATTTATTTTATTTATTTTTCTAGAGAGAGAGAGTGCAAGCAGTGCAAGCAAGGGATAGAGGAACACAGGGAGAGGGAGAGAATCTTAAGCAGATTCCCTGTGAAGCAGGAGTCTGATGCAGGGCTTGATCTCAAAACAGTGAGATCATGACCTTAGCTGAAATCAACAGTTTGACCTTAACTTACGAAGCCACCCAGTGGCTTCCTTACAGAGCCACACTGAGCTTAACTTACTGAGTGCCCCTGTACATCCACTTTAGAAGACATATTGGCAATTCTTATAAGATTAAATGTTTTCTTTACATATGATCCAACAGTAATGCTCTATTGTCTTTACCCAAATTGGTTGAAAACCTATGTTCACCAAAAATCCTGTGCATGACTGTGTATAGTTGCTTTAACCCTAATTGCTAAAACTTGAAAGTGAACACAAAATCTTTAGATAGGTGAATGGATAAGCAAACTGTTGTATATCTATAAAATTGAACATTAGTCAGTATTAAAAAGAAATGGGCTATCAGGCCACAAAAGACATAAATGAAACTTAAATACATATTGCTAAGGAAAAGAAGATAATCTGCTGGTTATATATTAATGATTTCAATTATATGACATTCTAAAAAAGGCAAGCTATGGGCTCAATAAAAAGATCACTGTTGTCAGAGGATCTGGAGAAAGGAAGTATAGATCAGTAGGTAGAACACAGAGAATTTTTTTCAGGAAGTAGAATTTTCTGTATGATGCTATACCGGTGGATACATGTTATTATATATTTGTCAAAACTCATAGAATGTATAATAGAAAGAGTGAATCTTAAACTGTGGACTTCAGTTAATAATAATATATCAAAACTGACTTTTAAGTTTTAATAAATACACTGTACTAATGCTAGATGTTAATAATAGGAAAAACTGGAAAGTGGAGGAAGAGAGCTATATGAGAACTCTACTCTCTGCTCAATTTTTCTGTAAACCTAAAACTGCTTTTAAAATAGTATATTAAAAAAAAGAAAATCCAAAGTTGGGGGCATCACGATTCCAGACTTCAAACTCTATTACAAAGCTGTGACCATCAAGACAGCATGGTATTGGCACAAAAACAGACACATAGATAATGGAACAGAATAAAGACCCCAGAAATAGATCCTCAACTCTATGGTCCACTAATCTTCAACAAATCAGGATAGAACATTCAGTGGGAAAAAAAAGCAGTCTCTTCAATAAATGGTGCTGGGAATATTGGACAGCCACATGCGGAAGAATGAAACTGGACCATTCTCTTACACCATACACAAAAATAAACTCAAAATGGATGAAAGACCTCAGTGTGAGAGAGGAATCCATCAAATCCTAGAGGATGTTACTGTAGAAGGGAGAGGGTTGGGAGATTGGGTAAACAGGTGATGGGTATTAAGGAATGTTTGTGTGATAATAAGCACTGGGTTTTATAAGCAACTAATGAATCATTGAACA
>PITA01026956.1:0-13748 GCA_004023965.1 Spilogale gracilis
AAAATAAAAAAAGCAAAGTATGTAAAATAGAAGTACCAATTACACATTTAAATATTTTCATATAATTAACTTCTTCACAAGGTATGAAGAGAAAACCTAATCTGTTGGTAACTAGAAATTACTATCAAAGAAAGATTAATCATAAATTAAAACACTCTTAATTGATAGAATATACCAATGAGAAACTGAGTCACTATACAAACCATTTGTATGAAATAGTTTAATATTACACTGTGTGAAACAATATGCTGAAAAGATATTCCAGTAATGGATACTATATCACAGAATAAATAACTATAAGAAGTTATCCATCACATTTAACACAGATCAGTATGTTTCTGCCACTACAATGTTACAATTACTTCATTTTCAACCAAATATTACTAACTTTGTAATAAATCTTCATTAATGTTTAAATTTGAATTAACCAAGCCTTATGCACCTACTTTTTTTTAACCTACTTTACCCATTTTCACTTTTTCTAACCTTTCTAAATGTCCAATTGCTGTTCAAAATAGTATTTTGAAAAAACAGTATCCAGCTTCACGTTTTTTTTTTTTTTTTTAAGATTTTATTTATTTGACAGAAAGAAACACAGCCAGAGAGGGAACACAAGCAGGGGGAGTGAGAGAGGGAGAAGCAGGCTTCCCGCTGAGCAGGGAGCCCGATGTGGGACTCAATCCTGGGTCTCCGGGATCATGACCTGAGCCAAAGGCAGTCGCTTAACCAACTGAGCCACCCAGACGCCCCTACAGTATCCAGCTTCTATATTGAAAGGTAGGTTCTGCTTCTGAACAAACATGGGAAATCTTCCCTAAATGTAGAAATGGGGTTCAGAAGATGATTAGGTACAAAGATGAATAACGTCTACTACTCCACTTTATTATTTATTTATTTATTTATTTATTTTTATTTAGATTCATCAGTCTTATATATAATACCCAGTGTTCATTACATCACATGCTCTCTTCAATGTCTATTACCCACATACCATCCCTTCCAGCAATTCTTCTTTGGAGAAATGTCTGTTCATGTATTCTGTATTCTGTATTCATGTATTCATTTCTTGATTGGATTATTTGTTCTTTGGGTGTTGTGTTTACTAAGTTCTTTAGATATTTTGGGTAATAACATTTTATCTGTTCAAACATTTGCAAAAGTCTTTCATTGTGTGGGTTGTCTTTTGGTATTGTCAAGTGTATCCTTTGCTGTGTGAAAGCCTTTTATCTTGATGAAGTCCCAATAGCTCATTTTTTCCTTTGTTTGCCTTGCCTTTGGAGACATGTCTAGCAAGAAGTTGCTGTGGCCAAGGTCAAAGAGGTGGCTCCTTGTGTTCTCTTCTATGATTTTGATGGATTCCTCTTTCACATTGAGGTCTTTCATCCATTTTGAGTTTATTTTTGTGTATGGTGCAAGGATATGGTTCAGTTTCATTCTTCTGCATGTGGCTATCCAATTTTCCCAGCACCCATTGTTGAAGAGACTATCTTTTTCCATTTGATATTCTTTCCTTCTTTGTCAAAGATTAGTTGACCATAGAGTTGAGGGTCCATTTATGGGTTCTCTATTTTGTTGCATTGATCCAGACATCTGTTTTTATGCCAGGATCATACTGTCCTGATGATTATGGATTTGTAATAGAGCTTCAAGTCTGGAATTATGATGCCACCAGCTTTGTTTTTCTTTTTCAACATTCCTTTGGCTATAATTTGCTCCAATATACCTTCTGCCCCTCTCTCTCTTTCCTTTTCTTCTGGGATTCCACTTATTCTAACATTGTTTTGCTTTATTTTATCACTTACCTCTCAGTTTCTCCCCTCATGATCCAGTAGTTGTTTATCTCTCTTTTTCTCAGCTTCTTTATTCTCCATCATTTTGTCTTCTATACCACTTATTCTCTCTTCTACCTCACTTATCCTAGCAGTTAGAACCTCCATTTTTTTATTGCATCACATTAATAACTTTTTAAATTTTGGCTTGATTAGATTTTAGTTCTCTTATTTCCTCAGAAAGGGATTCTCAAGTATCTTCCATGCTTTTTCCCAGCTAGTAAATTTATAGTTTATAATCATTATTCTAACTCTAGTTTCAACACCTTTTATCTATGCTGATTAGGTCCCTGGCCAACACTACTACCTCTTGTTCTCTTTTCTGAGGAGAGTTTTTCCATCTTGTCATTCTCGTAAAAAGTGGTCACTTTTATATATGTAGAGTTGCAGCTATTCTTTTCTTACATTTCTGGTTGAGTTCACAGGTGTTCAGAATGATTTGGTAGCTATCTAGCTGAATTCCTGGGACCAGACAAAACTAAGGTCTACTACTCTATTTTTAAAGTTTGAATATTATTCTAGAATTGCCATGGGGCCTTTTTTTTATTTGAATGCTAAATGTATAATTTTCTTTACTGTCTTCTTATGGCTTATTATATAACCTTAGCGCTTAATGTTACACATAACAAAAGATTTAGACATCTGTATATTAACTTTTAAGATATCTAATGGTCATAGTTAAATCATATCAAATTTGAAAAAAGAAAACAATTCCTGTTAGGAAATTATTATTTTTAGTCATTAAAGCAATGATTTATTCACTATATTTGAGAAACTGTTAATGTTGTAATAGAATAAAAATGTAAAGATATTAGACACCCTAATAAAAAACAGTATCAAAGTAGGGTTAACAAATTCTTTTTTTTTTTAAATATTTTATTTATTTGACAGAGAGAAACACAGCCAGAGAGGGAACACAGGCAGGGAGAGTGAGAGAGGGAGAAGCAGGCTTCCTGCCAAGCAGGGAGCCCGATGTGGGACTCGATCCTGGGTCTCTGGGATCATGATCTGAGCCAAAGGCAATCGCTTAACCAACTGAGCCACCCAGGTGCCCCTAAAGTAGAGTTAATAAATTCTCGCATGACAATTACCTACAGTTTATTGTTGGGGACAGTGCATGATCCGCTCTTCCCTCCATGCCCAAGCCACCAGAAATTCTGGTGGAGGTACCTGTGAATGTGAATGAAAGCCCCTCTGGGCTTTCCCTGCCTAGAATCCGAAAAGCCACTTACCCTGTGGGTCAGGGCAATATGTCCTTGGTGTGCTTATTCAAGACATAGTTCCATTTAATCCTCCTCCCAGTAATCATATCTCTGTATCTCTTATCTGTATTTCTTGATCCCTCTGCCTCAATGGTCTCAACTTCTGTGAATTTAAGCGATCACTCTGTACCCTGCAGTAACAATACTAATCCTGTCTCTAGGGTGGGTGCAAAAGCAGTTAAAGATTTAACTGCACCACCCAACTTCCTCACGTGGGAATAATAAAAGACTGGGACCCTTGACAGTAAAATATAGAGAGAGGAAGAAGGAAGAGCAGAGCGAAGAGACAAAGCCATGAGACTGAGAGTCTGAGAGACGGAGACACAGACACAGAGAGAAAGACAGAGAGCCTGCGCAGAGAGAGGCAAAGCAATAGAGAGCAGAGCAAGAGATAGAGAGACAGAAAGAGAGACTGAGGCAAAGGCTGAGAGCCTGCAAAGCAAGAGACTGAGACAGAGAGAGACAAAGTAAGACAGAAACAGAGACAGACAGAGAGAGAGAGAGAGAGAGAGAGAGAGAGAGAGAGAGAGAGAGAGACAGCAATGGAGAGGAGAAACAGAAACAGAGAAGCAGAGAGCAAGAGAGACAGAACCAACTGTTTGCCTAAAGCTAGATTGATGTAACTAAAAGGCTTTAAATAAAGAACCCTGAAGACACAGTTTTCAGGAGAGGAGATCCCCACGCCACTCTTCGAGTCAGGTCTCCTCATTTTATCGCCTACTCTGACGCCACCTTCGGGGAACCCCGACCCCTACGGTTACCGGGGCCGGCTCCCGGCAGTTTATTAAAATTCTTATTCTTAAACTCTACTTCAAACCTATTAATTCATAATCTGGGTTAGGCTCCAACAATATGGATTTTTAATATAAAGCATCTGGGAATTTTTATGTAAAATAAAATTTGAGAAGCACTGTACTAAATATTAGTTATTTTTTTATATAACATTTTGAGAATTTCTTTCCTACATTGCGGTTAGTTAGAGGCAGGCATCTCTGTAGCAGCTGTACTCTTATATTGAAAGTAATAAATGACAAATTTATTTTGACAAAAGCCTTTTTAGGGTTTTTTTCTTTTTCTTTTCTTTTCAAGTAAGCTCCATACCCAGTGTGGAGCCCAACATGAGGTTTGTACTCACATCCCTGAGATTAAGAGCTGAGCTGAGATCAAGAGTGAGACACTCTACTAACTGAACCACCTAGGTGCCCTATACATTTTTAACATTTTATTTATAAAGAGATATTAAGTTATTGTTCTTGCTTCCACCCTGTTTTCATCCTCTTCATCACTTTTTCTAGTTTACTAGTATGGTTTACTTATATGGTGCTAGTGTTTTTATAGAGATATGTTTATTTTCCCTTCTTTCTTTCACAAAAGATAGAAATCATACAGTATTCTGGGCCTTGCTTTTGTCACAGTAATATATCCCAAAGACCCTTTCATATTAGTGCACATTACCACTTAGTAGATATTCTTTTTTTAAATTTTTAAAAAAGATTTTATTTATTTATTTGTTTGACAGAGAGAGAGAGAGAGAGATCACAAGCAGAGAGGCAGGCAGAGAGAGAGGAGGAAGCAGGCTCCCTGCTGAGCAGAGAGCCTGCTGCGGGCCTCGATCCCAGGACCCTGAGATCTTGACCTGAGCTGAAGGCAAAGGCTTTAACCCACTGAGCCACCCAGGTGCCCTCATTAGATACTTTTAATTCTATTTCTTGGCCTAAAAGATTTTCTCTGTGTTATTAAATTAAATCACCTTACTGATAATTGGTAATACTTCATATTATATTACAGCATTAAAAAAGAGATCATTAAGGAGTAGATGATCCAATTAAGAAAGCTGAAATTCAAAAGAGACTAATAGTCAATTTTGTTTATTATAAAATCAAAGTCTTTACTTTATGAAGTAGAAAGAAAACACACAAAGAAAAGCAATACTTAGATAAGAAATTGAGAGCATATCTGAATATTTTCTATTTTTAATGCTAAAGAATGGCAAGTGGAAACAATTTAAATTTTCTTTTATATGAAAATAAAATGAACTGCTTTTATTTCAATCTACTATTTAAAACAATAATGTATAAATTCATGTTATTTTTATACTTATTAAAATCAAGTTTCTTTAAATTGCACCCACTAATATTATAAGCTGAAGATTTGAAATTGCCCTTTTTGGGGGTGCCTGGGTGGGGGGTCAGTCAGTTCAGTGTGTGACTCTTGATTTGGGCTTAGGTCATGATCTCAGGGCTGTGAGATCCAGCGCCACATTGGGGTCTGGGCTGGGTGTGGAGCTTGCTTAAGATTCTCTCTCTCCCTCTGTTCCTCCCTGCCCCCACTCTCTAAAAAAGGGGAGGGGCATTTTGTAGGCAAAAAAAAATGATTTGATATTGGCAATTTTGAATGGTTCAACCTGATAATAACATAGGCCATTCAGATCTGAGACAAGTTTCAGTGACTGTCAGGCATTAGTCACAACACAACCTTGGCTACCTGTGCTAAATGAAAGTGGGAAAACAAACCAAGGAAAACAAAGATATAAAGAAACAATGGTAAAAGATCCTATTTCTCACTTCAGTTCTTATCAGCTCCAATCTGGTTTCACCACTTCAGGTTTAGGTAAAGGCAGATTACAGAAAGGTAAAGAATAGAGGATGGATTGTTCACAGGCATTTTACTCCTGCAGAAGTGTACATGCATCTGAAGCTTCAGAAGACCCAAGGTTCTCTGTCACATGCTGTTTCTTACTTTTCAAGCATTCATCAGTGTAGCTTACTGCTTAGAGCTTGGAAATCCTTCCAGATACTCTGCATATCACTTTTTTATTTTTGATGCCATTTGGTAGGAGTACATCAAACATTTGATATATGCATATTTTGTCTTCTGACTTCGTTTTGTTTTGTTTTGTTTTCCAATTCATATCACTACCTGGTACAAAAGTCTGCATATAGTCAGAAATTAGGAGTTGTTGCTTGAATAAAGATATCAATTTCTAGTAAAATTTAAATAAAAATTCTTGTACACCTTGAGGGACATGGGGAACAGAGAAGACTTCAAGGCTTTAAATGGGCAACTTGTAAATTTGGAGTGTTTAAACCATTACATAACCATACTTCCGTAATAGTTTCAAAACAAAGCAAGGATCAGCAGGTTGTGGTTCATGAAAACTTTACTTTTCCCTAAATTTTCTTCACGGCTTCATTTCAGATGATTTTGATACACCATCTTCTCTTTCTCCGCAACAAAAGTACAAGATGGTAAACACAGCTCTTTTGTTCATTTGGCTTTTTTGGCTCTTTGTTGGTTTTGTTAGTTTTTTGTTTGTTTGTTTTTGTGGGTTTTGTATTTTGTTTTTGTTTTGTTTTTTGTTTTTTGGGGGGTTTTTTTGGCTCTTTTTGATAGTTTGGTGTTGCAATTTCAAGCTTGGCACATACTTAAAAGAAGGGAGAGTTCCTTTAAAATTGCATTAAGATTGGGGAACATTTTGAAAATGGTTGTAAATCATCCTTAACAATTGATAATACTACTAGGTAAAAAGGCAATTAAATAGGTAGAAACCCTTCATCCCCCGGATCTTAAAATCTGGATGTAGCCCTTATTTTTTCATAATAGGGTAGATAATTAAGGGTACTTTCATGCTGGATCTTGTGGCAAACATATTTCCTAAATGATTGTGCTATTTAGAAATTATGCAAGCATACGCATTGGAGACATTCATCTTTAAGACATTCCTCTCAGTTTACAAAATAAGAGTTGACTGCATAATTCGGGAAATGAGTGCTCCAAGATTTCTCCATCCTAAAAGGAATTCCTCTTGTTTCGAAACACCTACTTAAAAACAGAAATGATTTGTCATAGTCATTGGGTGGAGTTTAATGACTAGCTTTATTTATCCCTGCTTAATATAAGTACTTAGAGAGGCCAAAAGAAAAAAAGAGAGAAAAACTCCTTTTTTTTGTCTAAAATAAAAATGTTTCATTTTATTCTGTAGTTCCAATAACTGGATCTCTAGATCTCTCCCATAATTAACTCTACATTAATGTTCCAGTTTCTCGGGGACATCAATGTTGCACTCTTCTTTCTCTCTCCAGAGGTCTGTCTCACCCTTCCTCCTTTCTTTTTCAGCTATGTCCACAACTACTTTAGAGTCCAAGTTGCTCAATAAAGCCCCCCTCGCTCCCAACTTCCAACTTGCTTTTTCTTCTGTTAAACTGTGGCTATACTTCCTAAAACCCTGCTCTATCTTGTCTGGTTCTACTGTAGGCTCTTCAACTGGGATCTAGGTTTTATTCCCTAACCACCTTACCACTTTCAATATATAGGCTCATCTCATAATTTCAATAAATTTTAATGAAAATTGAAACTAGAATGATATCCCATTTCACATATATCAAATTTACAAGTAATAATTCTAATAATGTCAGTAAGAAAATAAAGCAATATTGATACTTAATACCAATGTAGCAATGTCTATCATCATTGTTTATTTCCTAAGCAATCATACTCCTAGAAAACTCAATTGTGTGTGCATGCAGTAGTCAGAATAATGTCATCCTCAAATGTCCATGTTGTAATCCTTGGGCCAATGAATATGTTAAGTTACATGGAAAAGCAGAATTGTAGTTGTAGATGGAATTAAGATTGTTAAAAAAAAAACAACAAACAAACAACTAACCTTAAAATAGAGAAATAATTCTGGATCATCCACTTGGTCCAATGTAATCACAGGCATCTTTAAACATGGAAGAACTATTAACAGACCTGAAAGGAAAAATAGTCAACAATGTAATAATAGTAGGGGACTTTAATGCCTACCTTCAACAATGGATAGATTATCCAGACAGAAAATCAATAAGAAAACTTTGGAATTTAGATCAGATGGACTTAGACATTTACAGATCATTCAATCCAACAGCAGCAGAAAACACATGCTTCTCAAGAAGGATGCACACATGATATAGTCTATAGGATAGATCATATGTTAGGCCACAAACAAGTCTTTATAAGTGTAGAAAGACTGAAATCCTATCAAGCATCTTTTCTGACTACAATGGTAGGATACCATAAATCGATTATAAGAAGAAAACTAAAAAATTCACAATACGTGGAGATTAAACAACATGCTACTGAACAATGAGTCAAAGAAGAAATCAAAAGATAAATAAAAATATACCTTAGGACAAATGAAAATGAAAATACAACATGCCCAAACTTAAGGAATGTAGAAAAGGCAATCCTAAAAGGGAAGTTCATAATAAAAATGCCTAGATTAAGAGAACAAAATATCTCAAATAAACAACTTGACTTTACACTGAAAGAGACTAGAAAAAGAAGAATGAAGCCCAGAGTTAGTAAAGAGGTAAATAACACAGATCAGAGGGGAAATAAATGAAATAAAGACTAAAAAGATAATAGAAAAGATCAATGGTGGGGCACCTGGGTGGCTCAGTATGTTAAGTGTCTGACTTGATTTCAGTTCAGGTCATGACCTCAGAGTTGTGAGATCGAGCTCCACATTGGGCTCCACACTGAGGCATGGAGCCTGCTTAAAATCTCTCTCTCCTACTCCCGCTGCCCCTTCCCACTTTCCCTCACTCTCAAAAAAAAAAAAAAAAAAAAAAAAAAAAAAAAAAAAAAAAAAATCAATGGAACTAAGAGCTGATTTTTTGAAAAATTAAATAAAATAGACAAACTTCAGCTAGACTCATCAAGAGAAAAATAGTACATTTAAATAAAATCAAAAATGAAAAATAAAGTGATACGATTGATACCTCAAATATACAAAAAGATCACAAGAGACTACTTGCACAGCAGTAAAGTAGTATTTTCCTCAGCTTCATTTTAAGGGGTTAATTGTACACATGCATATATAATTGATGGACAATTATATACCAAAAATTGGACAATCTAGAAGAAATGGATAATTTCCTAGAAATATATAACCTACCAAGATTGAATCATGAAGAAATAGAAAATCTAAAAGATCAGTTACTGGTAAGGAGATTCAATCAGTAATCAAAAATCTCCCAACAAACAAAAATCCAGGACCAGTTGGCTTCACAGCGAATCCTACCAAGCACTCATACCAATTCTTCTCAAACTCTTCTAAAAAATAGAAGAGGAAGGATTACCTCCAAACTCATCTTATGCAGCCAGCATTACCTTGATACCAAAAACAGACAAGAGCACTAAAAGAAAAGAAAATTACAGGCTATTTCTGATGAACATAGATGTAAAAATCCTCAACAAAATATTAGCTAACCAAATTCAAAAGTAGATTAAAAAGATCAAATACTATGATCAAGTGGGATTTACTAAAGAGATGCAAAGATGGTTCAACATACACAAATATAATAGAGTTCAGAAGGAGACCTATAAGAATATTCACAGAATCATTGATTGTAATAATAAGGGGAGAAAAGACTGAAAATATTTAGCCATAGAATAATATATACCAGCAAAAATGAATAGATCAAAGTAATTCATATCAACATAGATAATTGTTGAGAAAATATGAGCAAGTACTGTATAATGTTATTAAATATTTAATATTTTATAAAAGCATGACGAAATGGAAATTAGTGCTCTTCTTAAAACATGAGGTCATATCAAGCCCTTGATCAAAACATTCAATTAAAATTCAAACTGCTGCCCAGTAGCTACAAGGCCCTATAAACCTATAAAATTTTTCCTCCAAAACTTTCTCCAACTAACAACATGCTTTTTGCTTACTTGCTCTGGTTACATTGGCGTTTTATTATTATAAAATTTGCCGATCTTATTCTGAACCCAAGGCCTTTAACTTGTTACCACTCTCTACAGTACTCCTTTCACCAGAATATGATAGTATTACTTTGCATTAATTATTTTATTGTACTTTTTTAAAGATTTTATTTATTTATTTGACAGAGAGAGACATCACAAGTAGGCAGAGAGGCAGGCAGAGAGAGAGGAGGAAGCAGCTCCCTCCTGAGTAGAGAGCTTGATGTGGGCCTTGATCCCAGGACCCTGAGATCATGACCTGAGCTGAAGGCAGAGGCTTTAACCGACTGAGCCACCCAGGCGCCCTACTTTGCATTAATTATTATCTGAGTATTTGAGGACAGTGATGGACATGGGAAGAAAGGAAAGCACCACTCCTAAGAAGGATCCTCATTACCAGATAAATTAGACTTCCCATATTTTGACGTGTCCATCTTCCTTACAACTGAGAAGAGCTAAGTGCTTCTCTGATTTATTGAAAGAAGGCAGGCCCTTGGGTGATATCCCTGGGTAAGAAAAACAGTGGTTGAAGACTTTTAGGCTCAACTTTTTCAAGGCATAGAATTTCTTGGGCATTGAGAATTCAGGGGAATAGGACAGCTAGGGGTGATTGTTAAAAAGAATGAGCATTAAGGGCCAGGGTAGAGGTTAGCCAAGGTTGAACAGATTACAAAAGGAAAAATATCCTCCAGAGAAGAACCCCTTGGAAGGAAACTGAGACAAGTAAGGCTTTGCTGCAGTGTAAATAGCATCTTTGGAAATATGGCAGAGGACCCATTTTCTACAACAGAATTGTGGCAGCAAGGAGCAAAGGCAGGAATAGCAGATGTGAGGTGACCAACTCAAACATTCCTTGTGGCCTGAGAATGGAATCCTACTGAGAAGTCATTCTGTGTTCTATAGGCCCTTGAGTTATTCAGATGATCAAGGGGGAGATGCTACTTCCTGGCATTTGGTACTAGCTTTTCTCCCAGAAAGGAATGTGGTATTCAAGATGATTCTCATCAAATGTAGACAAATAAAAGTATGAGAGTCCTTGCCCTACATGTGAGGAGCAAAACAAATAACCAATTGACTGAAAGACCTATAGTGCAACAAGCCCAAAGATCCCATTCTTGTTAGTATATACCCTAGCACCATTTCTCTTTGCCTTTGTTATCATTTACATGTCAAAGTACTAAATTTGCACTAAGTAAAGAAAGCATTTCCTAAATAAGGAAATGATCTTTAATCACAGCTATGAATTTCTGCTGCCATCAGCATGGAGGTCATACAACATCTTGATTTCCTTTAAAGCATTTTTTTAAAAGATTTTATTTATTTATTTGATAGAGAGAAACACAGCTAGAGAAGGAACACAAGCAGGGGGACTGAGAGAGGGAGAAGCAGGCTTCCCTCCTAGCAGGGAGCCTGAGGCGGGGCTCGATCTCAGGACTCCAGATTCATGACCCCAGCCAAAGACAGACCCTTAAAGACTGAGCCACCCAGGCACCCCTTGATTTCCTTTAATGAGAACATGAATACCTACTATGTTCATACTGCCAGTTGACAGCAAATGAATAGTTTCTCCTGCTGATGAACCACAATGTCCTTTTATAGGACTAGTATTATCTTACCAAAAGTCAAAGACGCATGAGTGAACCGATAAAGTATTAAATGCATTGTCATACAATTTGGTAAATTTGATAATCTTTACTAAAAGATAAGTATTTGGTGTTCTATTCCTCTGTTAATAAGCATTATTAAATTAGATGAAAATGCATGTATAAGACTTTTGAAACAATTTGCACTTGAACTGAAATATGCACACTCTAACAGCTGGAACAATGGACACAAGTCAGTTTCCTCTAGAGGAAAAAATGGAAAATTGCTTACCAAGATGATATCAGCATGAACAGATGATAGTTAAAGTTCTAGCTCACCGATTATAAGCACTCTTTTAGAAGTCTCATTTCTGCACATTCCCTGTAGCATTATCAGTATTCAAGCTTTTTCATAAATTACACATGTGTGGCTATGGGAAGGCAAAAGTCATTTGATATCCTGCTGTTTCACATTCAGGTTTGATATGAATGGGGACATGGAAATTTTATAGCACTAAAGACAATTTTCTGACTCTATCCTACCTCTCTGGGTCAGTATGAGTCTTGATATTAACACTTTCAGTTTACTTTAAGATGTATAACAAATTCCTTAGAAAATATGACACAAAAGGCACAAATCTCATATTATAAGCAATAGTAGAGAGGACAATTTGACTCCATAGTTCACTGTTTTTAAAGGATCATATGTCTCCATCTTTGTTTCTCCACACTTACCATCTGGCTTTTCCCACCGCCTTCATCCATCCCCACCTATGTCACCTATAGGTCTGAACACTCGCATAGTCACCCAGTCCTAAAGTAAAAAGGAAACCCTCAATGTCTTTGGATTTCACTTTATAATATTTATCTAAAGGTGTCAATGTTATAATATCTATCAGATGCATAATAATTTTACCATAGCAGCAATAAATAAATAAGTAGAAGTTAATTTGTAACATAAAATCAACATCGTGATGTATAGATTGTGGTGACTGGGACATGATTTATATATACAGCGCAGAAAAAGAGTTCAGCATTCTGACTTGCAGCTCCTCTTCTGCATCCAAGAAAAATTATCCTGAGCTGAAATTTGTAATTCAGGTTGTCATCAGTCAAACTGGAAACAGATGAATTTTGCATTCCCATTTCTGAGCAATAGGTGAATATTTAGCCTGCTGCTTGCTCAAATGAATTGGCTAATTCTTTGTCCCTTCCTATTAATATTCCCATTTCATAGTTTTGTGTTTGCATCTGCCAAAGAAAGGAAGGAAAGAGAGCATGAAAAAAAGCATTAAAATCATACCTCCCAGCTCTAGAACAGGATATGCTCATCCATGTTCTCACTTCTTTCTTCTTTGTCATGATTTAATTTTGTCATTCATTTTTTTTTAAACTGGGTGGTTCCTCTTCCTTAGTTCTACAGTAAACATCAACTTAATTTTGCTATCACCCCTTCCAGAGGAGACTGGTACATTTACAATAGGATATGGAAAAATATATAATAGAATATGGAACCAACAGAGAAAGAAGTATCAAGTTTTAGCTGACTGTCCAGAGAGTCCACCAGTGCTCACTTGAGTCTGCAATGAGCACTGTGTAAGACAGGCTTATTTTATAGCTAGATTAGGAAAGTTCTATGCTTATGTCTGTGGATGCCTGAAATCTAGAACTGATCTTTGGCCACAATAAGGATGAGATGCATTGGTCATTTGTGATTTTATGTTGAAAGTTCAAACTTCCCTAGAGGCACCTGGTGCAAGCTTGTCTAACTGTTTAGAAATGTTTCCATTGATGTTGCTTTATCTGGTTACACGGTGGTCCTACTTATGTGAGTAGCAGGTTATAAAGGGACCTGCTGTAAACTTTTCTCGGGTTCCCTTGACATCAAGATACTTTGTGCATATCTTGGTGGTTCATAATCTGAAAACAAAGCATATTTGTCGGGAGCCAGCCCCAGCAACAGTTAGGGTCCGAGAGTAAGGAAGGAGTCGGCGAAAATGAGGAGACTAAACTTCATGTAGGCATCTCCTGAAAACACTGTTTTCAGGGTTCTTTATTTATAGCAGAAAGTTACATATTTTTTTTTCAGATGAAAACTATATTATCAAAGAGTTTTTTTTTTAAGTGCTGGATCATCAATCTTGAGTGACAATAGTAACAATAGTGTTTTTCGAGGGTCTTTGTAAAAACAGGACATATCTTGAGGGTCTCTACAAAAACAGGATGGGTCTTGTGCCTTTGAGGGTCTCATACAATGAAATGGGATGTGCCTATTTCTTTGAAGGGTCCATACAATAAAGCAGGATGTGCCAATTATATCC
>PITA01026957.1:0-21801 GCA_004023965.1 Spilogale gracilis
GCTGCAATTCTCTGGTAGCGGAGCGTTGTTCTTTTGCGTCTTTTTTCAGCAGTTGAGGAAGTCAAGTCGGAGCAGGATGTCTGTGCCCAGACCTGCCTCCCAGAGGGAGCCGCTACACAGGGAGGGGCTCTTTCCAGCCTCCCGGTTGGCAGTCTGTCACAGCCGGCCTGGTGCAGACGTTGTATTGATTTCTGCCCCCACCCCGCTTGTCGTTTCACTCTTGCACCTCAAAGCCACAACTCCTTTTGGATCGGGCGACTTTGTCTGCCCCCAGGGACCTGGGGCCTCTCTAGTCCCACAAAAGTCTGTAAAAAACGTCTTCCCCTTGGGGGGTCTACACGCGGCCCACGGTGTGGAGAGAAACAGGAGAGAAGGGCAGGATAGAATCCACTCCTGCTGCTTTTCCGGCAGCTGTGGCGGCTCAGGCAGAGGCAGAGGCAGGCCTGGGCGGCTGGGCGCGCGCCGGGGCCGGGGCCGGGGCGGGCCGGGGCCCGCCGGGGCAGAGGTCTGGGCGGCTGCGCGCGCGCCGGGGCCGGGGGCCGGGGCCTGCCGGGGCGGAGGTCCGGGCGGTTGCGCGCAAGCCGGGGCCGGGGGCCGTGGCCCGCCGGGGCGGAGGCCCGGGTGGCTGCGCGTGCGCCGGGGCGGCACCGGCGGGGGGGAGGGAGTCCGGGCAGCGGGAAAAGAAAGAAAATAAAAGATTTTCAAAAGTCTTGCCTTGCCCCGGGCTTAGCTGTGTTTAGCTTCTTTCTAGCCCCAATTCAGGCCGTAATCTGCTGTTATTCCTCACTCACAGAGCACTTTCCTTTTTTAGGTATTTGTTTTCAATGGTTCAGCTCTGCGGGCTTCCTCCCCCACTTCCCTGTCTCTGGGGGCAAGCCTCCAGACCCTCCAATTTGTTTCTACCTTTTTGCCGATGTTCTTTGTCTCTCGTGGCGGTCCAGAAGTGGGAAATATCACATTTTAGGCTGGTTTCATGGGTGTTCACGGTGGTCTTGTAGTGGTTTTTTTGTTGGAATTCAGCTCTCTTCAGGGAACTCCCTGAAATGTGGTCACCTGGCCTTCCGCCATCTTGACCCCTTCCCTAAAATAGTCTGAAACCATTTTAAAATAATAGACTGGTGAGTAATCTTCTCTATGCATATACATCTGTCAATGGGCCTGCACTTCAGAGATGAAGAATAATTTTTATTGGAGTGATGGCATACAGCAGAGGTTGAAACTAAACAGCTACAATGAAATTGATTTTCAAAAGATTACTTCTGAGTTTTATTTCATGTTTTGTGGATCATTATTCTTATTTTATGCTGCAATACCAATGGCCTACAAGGGCAACAAAAAATTGAACATTAGTAGGGTTTGGGATCAATTCACAAGGCCCTGTTCCTAGAAGCACTGCATGCTTCTAAAGCACTTTTTGCTTGGGCTGGGCGAACTTTTGAGGGTTTATTATGGAAGGAGGATTCTTAACATGTCATAGACTCAGGAAGAAGGAAGAGAAGCAGAATTCAGGGGTTCTCTTGATTCAACCACCACTTCACTGAGTCCATATTATGTACAAGACACATAGATAGTGAGCATTCTATCCTTCAAAGCTGATTTAGCTAACAAAGACTCAACCAAGGAATACAAACCTCCTTTGTTTTTAATAGTGTTAGACAAATCCTTTTGGTGCAGTTTGTTTCTGGTTGGATTTCCAGCTGACATCTAAAATTCAATAAATTAAACTGAACTTATCTCCATTCTTCCCACCTCCCACCACACACACTGAATTTTACAAAATTAAACCCTAGTTTCATTCTCTCATTCACTCAGGCATAAAGCCTCGGAGAATTTTTTTTTTAATTTAGCAATCAATTGCTAAGTTGATTTATAGTTTGTGGAGTTGATTTATACTATTCATGATGTCTTTTGCATCACTCCTTCTTTTCAGTCCCACTGCTACCACTCTGGTTATGTTTGGCTTAGATGATCTTCAAGGTTCCTCCCAACCAAGACAATCTGTAATTCTATCTTAGTTCCTTGTTATCTCACTCCTGCAGTGGTTATCCAGCTGAGAGTTGCTTTGTTCTCTACTCCATTTGGATCCCTCAATGAGGTAATTTTATTTCAAGTGTCACTTTTTTCATGTCACCCCCTTCTTAATCTTTTATGTCTCTCACTGTCACTGTTCAAACTTTTTAAACTATCATTTCAAGCCCCTCTGTAATCAGACTTGAGGTGCCTTGCCATCTTCTTGCTAGTCTCCATCTGAATCCTGTTCCATCCAGATTGGTCTATTCACAGACCTCTCACTTTCTGGACTTTGTTTACCCATTTCTCAAAGTAGAGTATCCTTCCATCCAGCCCACCTCTGGAATTCCTTAAGGCCCTTCACAGCTCAATGTAAACCTTACCACTTAAGTAAATTCTTCCTTGTCCATCCATCTCAACACTTTACTACATGCCTCATTTGGCACTGTATTGTGTTGTGGGCTCTCTTCACTTAGCTAGTTAGCACACTTCCTCAACTAGAGGGAAAGTTTTGAAGGCAGAGACTGGGTCTTAGACTTTGTAGCTCCTACAACTATAATAATCTATACTCTTTAGTTAAAATTGGAAGTAAATCTTAATGGGCTCATGGATGGCTCTGTTGGTTAAGCAGCTACCTTCTGCTCAGGTCATGATCCCAGGGTCCTGGCATTGAGTCCTGCATAGAGCTCCCTGCTTATTGGTGAGTCTGTTTCTCCCTATGCCCCTCTCCCTGGCCTGTGAACTATCTCTCTCTCTCTCTCTCTCTCTCTCTCAATAAAATCTTTTTAATAGAAAAAAAGATCTTCTACAATTAATGTATTCATATCAATATGATTCTTTATTTTGTTTAACAGTTGGCTTATGTAGTTGGCTGCTCCCATGTTGGGGGCATAAATATTTACAAGTGTTAGATCTTCATGATGTATAGACCCTTTAAGAATGATGTAGTGTCCTTCTGTGTCTCTGATTACAGTCTTTAGATTAAAATCCAATTTGTCTGATATGAGAATTGCTACCCTGGCTTTCTTTTGGGGTCCATTGGCATGAAATATGGTCCTCCATCCCCTCACTTTCAATCTGGAAGTGTCTTTAGATTCAAGATGGGTCTTTTGTAAACAGCATATGGATGGGTCCTGTCGTTTTATCCAGTCTGCAACCTTTTGCCTTTTTATTGGAGCATTTAGGCCATTCACATTGAGAGTGATTACTGATAGATAAGTTTGTATTGACATCATGTTGCCTGTGAAGTTCATGTTTCTATAGATTAGCTCTGTAAATTTCTGTGTCACTCTTGGGTTTGTTTATCCTTTATAGAGCCCCTCTTAGTATTTCTTGTAGTGCTGGCTTGGTGGTTGCATAATCTTTTAAACTTTGGCAGTCCTGGAAGCTTTTTATTTCTCCTTCCATTCTGAAAGTTAACCTTCCTGGATACATTATCCTTGGTTGCATATTTTTTTCATGTAATTTACTGAATATGTGTTGCCAACCCTTTCTGGCTTGCCAGGTTTCTGTGGAAAGGTTATCTCGGAATAACGTCAGACCTTCTGATGGTCCTCCCTCTGTAGGTAAGGGATCGCTTTCTCCTAGCTTCCCTTAAAACATATTCTTTGGTTTTATGATTCACGAATTTCACAATTATGTGCTGGAGGTTTTTCTGGCCTCAATGATCTTGAGGGGTGTCCTCTCTGCTTCTAGGACATGAACATTTGTTTCATTCCCCAGCTTTGGGAAATTTTCATCCATGATTTGTTAAACAATATCTTCTAGGCTTCTCTCTCTCTCTCAACTCCTTCGGGGATTCCAGTAATTCTGATATTGGAGCGTTTCATGGCATCATTTATTTCCCTTATTCTGTTTTCATGGGATTTTAGCTGTTTGCTCCAAGACTTCTCTTGCTCCTCCTTCTTAATCCATCTGTCTTCTAAATCACTGATATGATCTTCAGCTTCACTTACTCTAGCTGTTAGCATATTTAAATTAGATTGCATCTCATTTATAGCCTTTCTAACCTCAGCTTTCACTTCTGTTATTAGGACTTCCATTTTGAGACTAATGTTCTTTTCCAAATTAGCCATTGCTTGGACGATTGCTGCCCTGAATTCCATTTCTATCATATTGTTTATGTTCATTTCCAGTAATTCTGTGACTGGGGTTGCAGTCTCAGGGTTCTTCTTCTGTTGGATGTTCCTCCTCCAAGTCATTGTGGTGAGGAGTGGATGAGGGGTTGTATAGCTAAATATATCAGCCACTATCTAGGTGGATTGGTCGCTGGAAGGTTTTGGAGCAACCAGAAGTCACCACCAAAAAGGAAGGAGAAAGAAAAAAGAAAACGGAAGAAAGGAAGCAAGAAAAGAAACCCCTGCCAGAATGGGGCCCAGTGGTAGGATTTATATGGTACAAAACTATTACAGGGTAAAGAAAAGGGCTGTCAAGGGTAAATGAAGAGATCAAAAAGCGAAGCCCAACCTGGATGACCCCCAAGACCAGTATTTATATAATACAAAAGCAAAAATAATTACACAGAAACACTGACAGATTAGAGTGGGGAGGTGAGGGCAGATACTCCTTGTGGGCAAGGAATGTGTTTCAGATGCTCTCGAGTTTGTCCTGTTATTATTGTTGGAGGAGCCCACTTTCTAAAGATATAGGGAGATTGGAAGTGGTTGTATATAGGGATGTAGGATTACCTTGAAACTTGTAACTATATGTATATGTAAAAGAGAAACTAAAGGAAAGAAGAGAGAAGAAAGGGAAAAACAGGTAAAACAGGGAAACAAGAGGCAACAACAACAGAAAATACAGGAATGTATTTGAAAAAAATTTCAAGGTAAAAAAATTGTTATGGAGTGTTGTATTGAGTATCACATTGTGATAAAAAGTGGGTTAAAAATTAAAAGAAGAAAAATCATGAGAATGCATTTTTTAAAAAATATTTTATTTATTTGACAGAAACACAGCCAGAGAGGGAACACAAGCAGGGGGAGTGAGAGAGGGAGAAGCAGGCTTCCCACCGAGCAGGGAGCCTGATGTGGGACTTGATCCCGGGTCTCTGGGATCATGACCTGAGCCGAAGGCAGTCACTTAACCAACTGAGCCACCCAGGTGCCCCGAGAATGCATTTTTGAGTTTAAAATGGAAGATATAAAAGTAAAAATTGAAAAAAGTTAAAAAAGCAAATAAGGTGGAAAACTGTATCAATAAGTGTAGGGCTTTTGGTACTTGTAGTCAGTATCAGGAGTTTAATAAATTGCCTTTCCCCCCGATGTTGGGGTTTTACAGTTTGAGTGTTGTTCTCCTGTGCTTCTGGCTTGCCTTCTGGGGGTGGGGCCTGTTGCACTGTTTTCAGTCCCTTCTACCTGGGCTGTGTTTCTCTGCCCCCTTGCTAGAGACTGGTCTCCATGGTAACCAGGTTGTCAGGGTACAGTTCTCTGGTGGGGGAGGGTTGTTCTTTTATGTCCTTTTTCAGCTGCTGAGGAAGTCAGGTCAGAGCAAGATGTCTGCACCCAGACCTCCCTCCCAGAGAGAGCCTCTACATGGAGAGAGGCTCTTTCCCACCTCCCACTTGGCAGCCTGTCACAGCCGGGCAGGCGCAGATGCTGGATTGATTTCTGTCCAAGCCCCTGCTTGTCGTTTCACTCCCGCACCTTGAAACCGCAACTGATTTTGGGTCACGCGACCTTGTCTGTGCCCCGGGACCCGCGGCCCTGCAGGTCCTGTGCAAGTCTGCAAAATCGCCTTCGCTGGGGGTCTGTGCCTGGCCCACGGGGTGGGGAGAAGCGGGAGTGAAAAGCAGCGGAGGAAAGGGGAAAAAAAATCAGCGCTGCTGGTTTCGCTGAGTTCCTTTGCACCACATAGGGCACTCTTTCTCTCTGTGAAACCCTGCTCCTCTGGCTTAAGCAGTGGAAAGATAGACTCTGCACCGCTGGCCCCTCTGAGTTCCCTCGAGCCATGGGGCACTCTCTCTCCCTGTGGATCCCCGTTTCCCTGCTGCGGTGGTGGAAAAACAGGCTGCTCGCCGCCGGCTCTGCTGCGTTCCCAATTCTGCCTCACCCTGAATCAGACCATAATATGCTGTTATTACCCAAACACAGAGCACTTTTGTGCTGGGGTATTTGCTTTCAATGGTTCAGCTCTGCGGGCTTCCTCCCCCCCCCCCCAGCCCCTTGTCTCTGGGGGTAAGCCTCTGGTTGCTCTCACTTGTTTCTACCTTTTTGCTGATGGTCCTTGTCTCCCGTGGTGATCCAGAAGCGTGAAATATCACATTTCAGGCTGATTTCATGGGTGCTCACAGTGTTCCTGTAGTGTTTTTTTTGCAGGAATTGAGCTCAATTCAGGGGACTCCCCGAAATGCGGTCACCTGGCCTTCCACCTTCTTCCCAATATAAAAAGCTTCTGTACAGCAAAGGAAACAATCAACAAAACAAAGAGGCAACCCACGGAATGGGAGAAGATATTTGCAAATGACACTACAGACAAAGGGCTGGTATCCAAGATCTATAAAGAACTACGCAAACTCAACATCCAAAAAGAAGATGAACATATCAAGAAATGGGCAAGAGACATGAAGAGGTACTTCTCCATAGAAGATATACAAATGGCTAGCAGACACATGAAAAAATGTTCAGCATCACTAGCTATCAGGGAAATTCAAATCAAAACCACACTGAGATACCACCTTACACCAGTCAGAATGGCCAAAATTGACAAGTCAGGAAACAACAAGTGTTGGAGAGGCTGCAGAGAAAGGGGAACCCTCTTACACTGTTAGTGGGAATGTAAACTGGTGCAGCCGCTTTGGAAAACAGTGTGGAGATTCCTTAAAAAATTAAAAATAGAGCTACCCTATGACCTTGCAATTGCACTACTGGGCATTTACCCCAAAGATACAGATGTAGTGAAAAGAAGGGCCATATGTACCCCAATGTTCATCGCAGCAATGGCCACAATCGCCAAACTGTGGAAAGAGCCAAGGTGCCCATCAACAGATGAATGGATAAAGAAGATGTGGTACATATATACAATGGAATACTATGTCTCCATCAGAAAGGATGAATATCCAACTTTTGTAGCAACAGGGACTGGACTGGAAGAGATTATGCTGAGTGAAATAAGCCAAGAAGAGAAAGTCAAGTATCGCATGGTTTCACTTACTTGTGGTGCATAAGGGGTAACCTAGAGGACAGTAGGAGAAGGAAAGTAAATGGGAAGTAGGGTAATCCAGGGAGAGAAATGAAGCAACAGAGACTTTGGACACAGAAACAAACTGAGGGACTTGGTGGGTACTGAGGGCACCTATTGCATGGAGCACTGGGTGTGGGGAATGAGGAATGAATCTTGGAACACTGGAAAAAATTTAAGTTACAATAAAAATGTAAAAAAAAAGAAAAAAAGAACATAAATTTTGATATTAAAACATTCCCCTTAATACTGGACTCTAAAACACAAGTGTATACATTTATTGAGGGGAATATCATGCTACCTTAGGATAGGGTTCTTTTAATGGCATCTGTCACTAAGGCTTCTTTCCTTGCAGAGCCCTTCTTAAGATCAAACACCCTCACAAAAAGCATATTGGACTCTAGAGCCTCTACCCTCAATTTTCTTCCCTCCTTCAGATCTTTAAAAGCCTCTCACATAGCATCCATATTCTACTTTGACCTGCTGTGTATTTCTTAATTACCTCATCCTAGCAAGTCTTTGCCTTTACAATTCTTTTGTAATTACTTTCCCCCATAGACTAGTAAAGTTACCTCAATTTCTTGACCTTTATATTCTAACTAATTTGCCAGGTCACTGGAGGCTCCTTACCCAAGTTCCTTTAAAGTTGAAAGCCCTTCCCTATCATGCATCAGAGTTCCTAAACTTCTTTTTTATATATATTTTAAAAAGATTATATTTATTTGAGAGAATGAACATGATCAAGATGGCAGAAGCAGGGGAGCAGCAGAGGGAGAGGGAGACGCACACTCACCCCTGAGCAGGGAGCTGGATGTGGGGCTCGATGCCAGTACCCTGGGATCATGACCTGAGCCAAAGGCAGCCATGCAACAAACTGAGTAACCCAGCACCCCCCCTTTTTAAAGATTTAATCTTTTTTGTATTTTTTGTATTATTAACAATATGTCACTTAATGTGTTACTATGGGTAAACACTTAAGGAAAGGTCTCCATATCTAGTATAACACAGAATATGCCAGTGTTCCAGATAATAAAGGAGTAAGGAAAAATCAGAGTTGTGGTTAGGGTGGGTGTGTATGAGAGAGAGAGAGAATAAATGAGACCGTGTGTGTATGCATTTAAGTATTAAACACTGGGATTCTGTCCATTGGGAGATGTTATATATATCACTGCTGTGTAGGTAATTTAATTTTGCCTTTTGACATCATCCTAGCAAGAGCAATTTCAATGTTTTCTTCATTTCTAGTAGGACTTAAAGCATATGGTTTGTGACCTGAGGATAATGACATTATAAAGTTATATTTACCAGCCATAGACAAGGGGTGTGTAGATTGAAATTTGTGCCATTAAATTATTAAACACATAATTGCTCTGTACCTACTATGTACCTAGAAAATTGAAAAAAAATTGAAAGCTTAAGTTATTTCTTAGGGGACTTACCGATTAATGTGTCTCTTTCTCTAAATGTATAAAATTTTTATTCTGATTATTCCTTTATGTATTCCATATGATTGCCCTGTCTATTGTCATAAATTCACAGGAATTGATGGTATTGCAATTCTTTAAGTTAAATGCCTTTATGTATACTTCCTTTTTATAAATTCTTTTAGCAAGGCCATGCCATAATTTCTTTCCATGTATGGTAGAATAAAAGCTAAATTGAAAATTAGGAGACAAGGATACTGGACCCAGGTGTAAGTCTAGTCATTCTCCCTTAGTTAAGTTGAGTCAACTTAGGTAGGTCACTTTACCTTTCTGCTTCTCAATTTCCTCATCTGTAAAGTGTTGGAAATTGAAGTTGATGACTGATAAGTTCTCACAATGCTAGCAGTTTTATCACCACAGCTAAATAAAAGCCTCATTGCTTTTTTCCCTCAAATTTTCTTACCCTGTTCTCCCCCCCCTTGAAAATCATCGGCTTAATAAATATAGTCTAAATGTTTTAGCTGGCCATTCAAGACCCATGTCAGTGTTGGTTTGCCAGAATTATCTATTGTTCATCATACGAACCCCCAGTTATATATAAATTGGTTTTCTTACTGAATATTCCTACCTTCATTGACACCTGTGTCATCCTTCCTATTAAAATTATCTTTTTGGCAGTAGAATACTTATCATCTTTTAAGAGCAAGCTTAAATTTCACACTTTCCTGTGAAGCCCTGATTACTTAGCCCTTAGTGATTTTTTTTTCTATTTCATATGAACTCAAATCAGTATTTATGACATGTCAGCCACTCTACTTGGCATTGTAAGAGATAGAAAGATTTTAAAAGTCCTTGACATTAGAGACAGGCTGAAATTGTGAATGAGCATTCTGAGCAGAGGAAATAGCATGAGTCAAGACGAAAGAGACAGTAGAGGATGAAGGCTTATTAGAGCCCTTGGGCCTTACTTATTTGGTCTATATATTATCTTACAACAGTTCTTGTGATAGTATGCTACCATATAATATAAAATTATGGTTCAAATATAACACTGTATGTTAACTAACTGGAATTAAAATACAAACTTAAAAATAAAAATTATGGTTCATTTGTCATTTATTGGTCACCTAGCTTCCATCCTTTTCTTAATAACACTGCATTTTCCTTTTGGAGTAGTCCGTCCCTAGTATTGTATAGTTTGATGACATGATTAAGCTTGGTGCCTGTACCCCACAAGAGAAGTCAAAGGGATCAGGTCTGTCTTTTTACTACCCCAACAAAACTACAGTGGTGGCCATGTGATGTAAGATCCATCAGCTTACAGTCTCTTTTGAAACTGGCTTGATTAATTTTATTTTTAATTTTATTTTTTATTTTTTATTTTATTTTATTTTTTGAATTTTTAACCTATCAGTCTAGATCCTTTCCTGTTGCCCTCTTGTAATTACTCTCAAGTCTTTTGACTCATTTTCAGTACTCCCCGCCTTAACAGAACTTGCAAAACTGTAGTTGTCCCATCCCCCTCACTCACTGGAATACCAACAGATTGAACTCCATTTGCACCCACTCCCATGCTCCTTTCTCCATAGAGGAAGTGTGCTTCTTTGGACCAAGACCAGTCCTTTTGCCTGGGCTTGGATATCTCCCCTCATACTTTTTCACGGTCCTTTCTCTGTCAGCCATTTTCTTTTCTGTATCTTTGGCTTCTCACAAATGTTTTTTTTTCTTCTTAACATATAATCATGTTTACATCTCATCTTGATGGGGGAGCTTTCTTTGACCCATTGTTCTTGTATTTATTAATTTTTAAGTAATCTCTTAAGAAATATACGTATATATATTTAGTTTCCTCAGTGAATACCCATTGCTCTTGTATGTATTGTTACATTATTTTTTTAAATGTTGAGTTGTAAGAATTTCTAAGGTTTTCTGGATATTAAATTCTTTTTTAAAAAAGATTTTATTTATTTGACAGAGAGAGAGATCACAAGTAGGCAGAGAGGCAGGCAGAGAGAGGAGGAAGCAGGCTCCCTGCTGAGCAGAGAGCCCCTTGTCGGACTCAGTTCCAGGACCCTGAGATCATGACCTGAGCTGAAGGCAGAGGCTTAACCCTCTGAGCCACCCAGGCGCCCCTAGAAGATCCTTTCTGTTCATCTTTTAAATGTCGATATATCCCTTGACATACTTGACTCTTCTCTCTTGTTACTCTATACATTCTCCCAGTGTGACGTCTTTTATGCTTTCCTTTACTCCTACCCACTGAGCTCCAGTACAGTTTCTATTGTAAATCTCTTGAGTGTCCCATACACAGTTTAAAATCTATTTATCCTAAACATATTTATCTCTTTTCTACCCCAAACTTGCTCCTCCTCTCCTGTTTACTGTCTCAATGAGTAGCACTACTGTCCACTTACTTATCTAAGCCGCAAATGTTGTCACTCAAATTCCTCCTTTCTATTCCTTTCCCAACTAAATTCTAAGTCTTACACAGAATCTACTTTTTAAAAAAAAAGATTTTATTTATTTATTTGAAGAAACACAGCTAGAGAGGGAACACAATTAGGGAGAATGAGAGAGGGAGAAGCAGGCCTCCCATTGAGCAGGGAGCCTGATGCGGGGCTCGATCCCAGGAGTTTGGGATCATGACCTGAGCCGAAGGCAGACGCATAATGACTGAGCCACCCAAGCACCCCACAGAATCTACTTTTTAAATGTTTCTTCTCTCTTCTCATTTCCTACTACCTCAAATGCCACTCTCACCCAGTTTAGTTTAATTTTTAGTTTTTACCCCCAAAGCTTAGATGTCACCTACTCCAAAAAATTTTCCCTGACTACTCTCTGCCAAATCTAAAATAGATGCTCCTTTGTGTTCCCATAGAATTCTAGGCATACTCCTTTTCCTATACTTAACTGTAATATACCATAGTGTGCCAATGTTTTTTTAATCTGCTTTCTCTACTAAAGTTTTTCCCTACTAAGACCTGTCTTGTGTGATTTGATATCTTCAGTGCCTTGAACAATGTACACACAGTAGGTGCACAAACTTTTGTTTTTGTTGTTCAAACCTTTGAAGGAAGGAATGAGAGTGTTATAATTTATTATGAATTCCTAGGCAAAATAACATTCATCCCTAGTAAAAATAATGTTCAGGGAAATTTTTTTTCTTGCAACTAGCTTGTTGTTATTATAACTGTTTATTGAGAAGATTCTGTTCTTGGTGGGATGTGGACTCGTGTGAGGTGAAAAAAGATCAAGTATGCTCTATCAGACACGCCATCTGACTTTTTCCATCTTGCTGCAGTGGAGTGTTATAAGGTTGTGGCACTGTTACAAGTGGGACAAGGGATTGGAGGAAAGGTAGGACAGACAGACTTTTCAATCAGCATTTTTTAAAAACATTGCCCTGGAAGATTACACAATAGTAGAGGAGAAGAGAATTTGAAGAGGCTGTCTTGTCCAGGACCTCTGCTTTCAAGGAGGTAAATTCTAAAGCATTCATGACAAATGGTCACTCAACAATATCCAATGTGAATAGGATGGATGAAAAGTATGAAGAAAGCATATGAAAGTGCAAAAAAAAAGTATGTCAGGTAGTCTACAGTTGTACTTGAGTGTAGAGAAGAGATGAATTAGGAAATGACTAAGGTGCAACTTTATATATAGAACCTTATTTTCTTATTGCCTCCCATTAACACATGAGAGGTTTCATTCCTCAGAAAACTAAGCACTTTTTCTGGGGTGGAGTCAAAAGAAATCAGAGAGCAAAGACAGACTCAGGTTCCTTCTAGGATGTAGGCTAAGGGAGTGATCTAGATGTCTTGGGAGAGACTCATATCAGATACGTGAGTTATACTGCTTAGGGCTGCTTAATTAATAAGTTTGAATTCTCTAGTCATCCTTAGATATAAAATCTGAGGACTGGTTTAAAAAGATAAATGCAGGCCTATGTTTATTGCAGCATTATTTATAATAGCCAAGATATAGAAGCAACCCAGGTGTCCATAGATAGATAAATGGATAAAGAAGATGCAGTATATATGCATATATACAATGGAATATTACTCAGCCATAAAAAGGTTGAGATCCTGCCATTTGTGACAACATGGATGGAACTACAAGGTATTATGCTAGGTGGAGTAAGCCAGACAGACATAGACAAGTATCATGTGACTTCACTTATATGTAGACTCTAAAGTTAAACAATTGACTAAGCACAAAAAGCAGATATACTTACGAATACAGAGAAAAAATTGATAGTTGCCAGAGGGGAGGGAAGTGGAGGTATGGTCAAAATAGATAAAGAGGAGGTGGAGATACAGGTTTCCAGTTACGGAATAAATGAGTCATAGGAATAAAAGGTACAGCATAGGAAATATAGTAAAAAAATCTTTGAAGACTTTGGTTGGAACATAGTATTGTAAAAAGACTGCATTGAGGGTTCCTGGGTGGCTCAGCCAGTTAAGCATTTGCCTTCAGCTCAGGTCATGATCTTGGGGTCCTAGGCTCAAGTCCCACATCAGGCTCCCAGCTCAGTGGGGAGTCTGCTGTCCCTCTCCCTCTAACTTACCCCGGCTCGTGTTGTCTCTCTTATTCTCTCTCTCTCTCTCTCTCTCTCTCTCTCTCTCTCTCTCTCTCTCTCTCTCTCTTCCTCTCTCTCTTTCTCTCTCTTGTAAATAAAATCTTAAAAAAAAGACTTTGCATTCTAAGTGAAAGATTGTGGAGAGGTCATCCACATGGCATTTAGACACATGGACTAGGCAGCCTGAAGTCAGGATTTGAATCTAAGCTTTGCCTTTTACTAATTTCCTACTAGCCTTCTCCATTTATTCATCTATAAAATAAAAATGAGGTAGCTACTCTGTAAAGTTGTTATGAAAATCAAAGAGGAAATGAATATGAACTTTAGAGTATACTGCTTGTCATGTAGTAAGTGCTCACTGAATGTTAGTCATATTAGTAACAGTAGCAGTAGTTGTGTTTTAATTAATATTTTGCTGTACTGAAGAATCAAAGAGGAAAAATCTTGTAAATGAAATTCTTGGTTATTTCATAGTGGTAGTGCTGGTAGCAAAGAAAAAGTACACTATTACACCAACAATGTAAATGCCTAAAGAACCTGCTTGTGGGTACCTGGATTCTATCACATTTCTAGTGTTAGACAACATTGCCCATTATATGTGGGTTACAGCTATTACATGGGATTTGGCATAAGAAAATTTCCACTGTCGGGTGGCTGGGTGGCTCAGTGGGTTAAAGCCTCTGCCTTCAGCTCAGGTCATGATCTCAGGGTCCTGGGTTGGAGGCCTGCATTAAGCTCTCTGCTCAGTAGGGAGCTTGCTTCCTCCTCTCTCTCTGCCTGCCTCTCTGCCTACTTATAATCTCTCTCTGTGTCAAATAAATAAAATCTTTAAAAAAAAATTTCCACTGTCTTAATACTTTAGGCTCTGTCTGTCCTTCCAAAAATCAATACAAACCAAAAAAATGACTGGAAAGTATTTTACAAAAACAACCTCCTGATAATCATTTACAGTGGAGTTAGCTATTTTTCTATTTGTAGTATGAATTTTTATTCAGCCTGGCTCATTTGAAATTGGTTTTCTGTAATGCATTTGGGGCTTGATAACTGCATAAATGGTTTTCTCAAACAGCATTGTGATGATACCAAGTGCTCTGTGTGCCCTTTTATGGCTTCACCACAATTTTACATTTGAACCTGAATATACCAAACCAAGCTTTCTCTGAGGTATACACTCACTATATTCACTATACAATTGGAGGTAAGAGTATAGGCTGAAGAGTCACAGACCTGCTTGTTTGTTTGTTTGTTTGTTTGTTTACTTACTTACTTACTTAAAGATTTTATTTATTTGACAGAGAGAAACACAGCCAGAGAGGGAACACAAGCAGCGGGAGTGAGAGAGGGAGAAGCAGGCTTCCCGCCGAGCAGGGAGCCCAAGGTGGGACTCGATCCCGGGTCTCCGGGATCATGACCTGAGCCGAAGGCAGTCGTCCAACCAACTGAGCCACCCAGGCGCCCCTGTTTATTTTTTTATTGTGGTAAAATATATATAACATAAAATTTATCTTTTAACCATCTTTAGGTATATAATTCAATGGCATTAAGTACATTCACAATGTTGGACAACTATTAACCACTTTCCCTTTCCAGAATATTTTCATCCTCCCAAATTGAAACTCTATGCCCATTAAATAATAAGACCCCATTTTCCATTAACCCCAGACCCTGGCAACCCCTGTTCTACTTTCTGTTTCTATGTGTTTGACTATATTAAATAACCACTTCAGTGGAATCATACAGTACTTGTCCTTTTGTGACTGCTTATTTCACTTAGCATATTGTCCTCAGGGTTCATCCCTGTTGTAACTTGCATCAGAATTTCATTCCTTTGTAAGGCTGAATAATATTCCATTACATTTTGGTTATCCATTCACGCATCACTGAGTACTTGGATTGCTCCCACTTTTTGGATATTATGAATAATGCTGCTATAAACATGGATGTATAAATATCCATGCAAGTCCCTGTTTTCAGTTCTTTAGGGTATATACCTAGAAGTGGAATTGCTGGATCACATGGTAATTCTATTTTTACTTTTTGAAGGAATTACCAAACTCTTTTCCATTAGCAGCTGCACTGTTTTACATTTCTACCAGCAAAACACAAGTTTTGCTGGTAGAAATGAAAAATTTTCAGTTTCTCCACATTCTTGCCAATACTTGGGTTTTATTTGTTTGTTTGTTTTTTGATAATATCCTAATGGCTGTGAAGTGGTATTTCTTTATGGTTTTGATTTGTATTTTTTAATGATTAATGGCACATTGAGCATCTTATGCTTCTTGGCCTTTTGTATATCTTCTTTGGAGAAATATCTGTTCAGGTCCTTTGGCCATTTTTTAAATTGGGTTGTTTGGTGTTTTTTGTTGTTAACTTGTATGAGTTCTTTATATATTCTGGATATTAAATCCTTATGAGATAAATGATTGCAAATATTTTCTCCAGTTCTGTGGGTTGTCTTTTCACTTTATTGTTAGTGTTTTTTGATGCACAAAAGTTTTTATTTTTGATGTAGCCCAATTATTTTTTTCTTTTATTGCCTATGTCCATGAAATCACTTTTGGTGTCATGTCCATGAAATCACTGCCAAATCCAGTGTTGTAAAGTTTTCCTCATATGTTTTATTCTAAAAAAATTATGGTTTTAGTTCTTATATTTAGGCCTTTGCTCCATTTTGAGTTAATTTTTGTATATGGTGTAAGGTAAGGGTCCAACTCTATCCTTTTGAATATGGATATCCCATTTTCTTAGCACCATTTGTCACTGTAATAAAAAATTAATTGACTGGGTGCAATGCCTGGGTGACTCAGATCAATTTGTGATTTCAACTTAGGTCATGATCTCCTGGGTCCTGGGATTGTGCCTGATATCAGCTCCACTTTGGGCTCCGTGCTCAGTGGGAGTCTGCTTGAGAGTCATTCCTTCTGCCCCTCCCCCCACTCGTTTGCATGCATGCTTTCTTTTTTTAAAAAATATTTTATTTATTTATTTGACAGAGAGAGAGGGATCACAAGTAGGCAGAGAGGCAGGCAGAGAGAGAGGAGGAAACAGGCTCCCTGCTGAGCAGAGAGCCAGACACAGGCCTGGATCCCAGGACCCTGAGATCATGACGTGAGCGGAAGGCAGAGGCTTTAACCCATTGAGCCATCCAGGCACCCATATGCATGCTTTTTCTCCCTCTTTCTCTAAAATAAATCTTTCTAAAAAATGACTGTGTTTCTGAGGATTTATTTTTGGGCTTTCTGTTTTTTTCACAGAGTAAAACCTTTGCTTTGTTACTTACAAGGTGGTAATCTGTGGGTTATTCCACCTCTCTGATATCTCCCCATGGTAAACTCCAAGAGGGCAGAAATTTTTTTCTCCCAAGTTTTTAAATTCCGGCTAATTAACATACAGTGCAATATTAGTTTCAGGTGTAGAATTTAGTGATTCTTCACTTACAACACCCACTGCTCATCATAAATGCTTTCCTTAATATCCATCACCTGTTTAACCCACTTGCCTCCCCTCCCCTCCAGTTACCATCAATTTGTTTTCTATAGTCAAGAGTCTGTATCTTGGGTTTCCTCTCTTTTTCCCCCTATGTTCATTTGTTTCTTAAACTCCACAAATGAGTGAAATCATGTGGTATTTGTCTTTCTCTGACTGACTTACTTAACTTAGCATAATAGTTTCTAGCTCTATCCATGTCATTGCAAATGGCAATATTTTATTGTTTTTTTGTGGCTGAGTAATATTCCTCTGTGTGTGTGTGTGTGTGTGTAGGACCTCTTCTTTATCCATTCATCAGTTGATGGACATTTGGCTCTTTCCATAATTTGGCTTTTGTTGATAATGCTGCTATAAACATTGGAGTGTATATATCCCTTCAAATGAGTATTTTGTATTCTTTGGGTAAATATCTAGTAGTGCAATTGCAGGATCATAGGGTAGTTCTATTTTTAACTTTTTGAGGAACCTCCATATCATTTTCCAGAGTGGCTGCATCAGTTTGCATTCACGCCAACAGTGTAAGAGGCTTCCATTTTCTCTTTATCCTTGCTATCATCTGTTGTTTCTTCTGTTGTTAATTTTAACAATTCTGAAAGATGTGAGGTGATATCTCATGTAGTTCTGATTTGTATTTTCCTGATGATGTGTGATAATCAGCACTCTTTCATGTGTCAGCTATCTGGATGTCTTCTTTTTTTAAAGAGTTTAAGTAATCTCTACACCCAACATGGGGCTTAAAATCACAACCCTGAGATCAAGAGTTGCATGCTCTAATGACAGACAGCCAGGTGCCCCAGCCGTCTGTATGCCTTTTCTGGAAAAATATCTATTCATGCCTTCTGCCCATTTTTTAACTAGATTATTTGGATTTTCGTCGTTGGATTTTATAAGTTCTTTATTTTGGATACTAAGAGGGTAGAAATTTTTATCTCTTTTGTTTACTGTTATTAGTATTTAGAATAATCAATTACAAACAAAAATTTTGTTGTTGAATAAACAATAACCTCCCTCAGAAGGCTGTTTTAATGGATGGGATTTGAGGGCATTATGCTAAGCAAAATAAGTCAATCAGAGAAAGACAGTTATCATATGACCTCACTAATATGTGGAATTTAAAAAACAAAACGGGGTATCATAGGGAAAGGGAGGGAAGAATAAAACAAGAAGAAATCAGAGAGGGGGACAAACCATAAGAAACCCTTAACTATAAGAAACAGTTGCTGGAGGGGTGGTGGGTAGGGGGATGGGGTAACTGGGTGATGGGCATTAAGAAGAGCAGGTATAATGAGCACTGGGTGTTATATGTAACTGATGAATGAACCGAACTGTCTATGAAACTAATAATACACTATGTTAATTGAATTTAAATAAAATTAAATTTTTTAAAAGGCTGTTTTAAGGACTCAATGAGATAATATACGTAAAACATTCAGCATCCTTCCTGACAAAAAGTGTGTAAGAAATGATAGCTTTAAAATATTCATATTAGTTATATAAGTCCTGTGGACTAAATGACTAATAGTAAACATACTATAATTTGGTAGGTCTCTCTTCAGATATAAGGCACAGGTTGGTGTGCATGTGGAGTTACTTTGACTTGAGTTGCCCTCGGTTGGTAGGCACACAAGAACTCACAACTATTTTCTCTCCCTTCTAAATTATTGATACTGTCTTACTCCCTTATTTCTGGTACTAGAGACAAAAGCTAGATGAGTACTGCTTCTTGGATGCCAAAAGAGAAAATGAGGACTTTATGGTAAAGTAGAGAGATGAAAACCAGCAGCTCTTCAGGTCTGAAAGGACCAAAATTAGTATCATCGTTCTGTAATCATTTTGCACAAATGCCAGTCCTGGCAGGGGGATTAGAGGGATTTGATTCATTAAGGGTCTACCATGTGCTTATGTGCCAACCATTGGATTAAGAGATTTATAGTTATTCTAATGTATTCTTCACAGTTTTTCTGCAAATTAGTTATTATCCCTATTTTCCAGATGAGGAAGCAAGCTCTGAGAGGTTAAATAACAGTGAAAGCAAAACTGAGGTTTAAACATACATCTATTTTGACTCCAAGGCCTCTTATCTGAAGCAACATGGATTTTTTTTATTTTCATTTTCAAATTCCAGCCCTTCTGGTAAGGGTGGAAACAGCTAATATAAATTTTTGGACTCGTGTAATGTATTATTTTGTTGTTATTTTTCTTAGTTTTAGATTATCCCTTTGTCCTGGTCTGTTTTAACTGGCAAGTTGGAGGTTGCAAAGCTGCTCAGAGTTTTCCAGATAAATGTAAAATTTTCTAAATTATAAGCTTATGCATTTAAAAATTTTAATTTGTGGCGGCACATCATAAATATAAATAAGTTAATGAATAATAATAATTATAATTGTCATGTCATCCTGGTGCCAAGTCTTGGACCAGTTTGTTTCACTCTGCTTCTGAGCCAGACTAGTCATTTTTACAAACTCATACTGTTGTTCACGAGGTAAGGGCAGAAAACATGGATGGTTCATCAAAAAGTCGTTCCCTTTGCCATATGTTGGCAGGAAGGATAACTTTCTGGACAAGTAGTGCCATCTCCATAGAAGGAGAGGTTTGAATGTATGCATGCATATATATATAATGGTATCACAGGAGTTATGCCAGAACTGTGAGTGCCTTCCATCTGGACTGTAAGAAGGACAAGAGCTCAGACTTCAGAGCTGAACTTCATGGCCTTAAATCCTTGTTCTGACAATAGCTTTGGGAACTTGAATAGTTACTTGAAGAAACTGAGACTCAAAATTTATGTGAACAATGGAAATAATAACAGGCTATCTACCATTTAGGGCGGTTATCAGAATAAAATAATCCAGTTGACCCTTGAATAACATGGGTTTGAACTGCAATGGTCCGCTTACATGTGGATCTTCTTTTTTTATAAATAGAGTACAACACTGTAAAAGTAGTTTATCTTCCTTATGGCTGTTCTTAAAATTTTTTTCTTTTCTCTAGCTTACTTTATTGTAAGTATACAGTATATAACATATAACATACAAAGTATGTGCTAATGAATTCTTTATGTTATCAGTGAGGCTTCCAGTCAGTCGTAGAGTGTTAATATTCAAGTTTTGCTGGAGTCAAAAGTTATGCATGGGTTTTCAATTGTGTGAGGTGTTGGTGCCCTTAACGCCCACATAGTTCAAGGGTCAACTGTACATGCAAAGCCCTTAAGAAAGTTCCAGGTTCACACTAAGTATTCAGTAAGTGTTAGCTGTTATGGTTGTTATTGTTGATTACTGTTCTTATTGCTGGCAGTAGTAGTAGTAGTAGTAGTAGTAGTAGTAGTAGTATAGATATGTCACAGACTGATAATGGTTGAGGTATTAATACCATATAGCCACAAAATTTTAGCTTTTGAGGCTGAAAGGCCTAGGTTTGATTACTGCTTTAATTTAGAACTTCTCTATTATTCTTTCATTTGTAAATGAGTAAATTCATACTGTCAATGTTTATGTTACAGTATTATGAAGACCAAATTGAAATTATATATATAAATGTACTTGGTAAGGGAAATACTGTATGTTATAGGTGTATTTTACTATTCACTAGTTTTCTTATGAAGAACCCAAGAGCATTGAGAATGATATTTAAAATAACAAAGCATTAATGCTGCCACAATTAGTACCATATAAAAGATAAAGCAAGCATGCAGAACTTTGAATTATTATTATTATACTATTTGTTGAGTATTTTCTTTATACTAAGTACTATGATATACACTTTATAAATCTTGTTTTGTGTATTCCTTGCAGTAGCTCTGTCAACAGGAGGGTGAGGAAAGAGCATCTCAGGGAGTGAGAACATGTGTGAAGACCCTGGTGCAGGAGGGAGATGGCACAGTTTAAGTAGAATTGCAGATAAAATACTGAGTGCACAGTTAAATTTGCATAATTTTTAAGCAGAATTATGTCTTATATAATACTTGAGACATCTATTAAAAATACTTGTTTATGGGAAGTTCAGCTGAGAATTCTATATTATTATTTGTTAAATCTGGTAACTCTGCTTTAAGAGACTGAAAGATCAGAATGGCTGGATAAGAAAAGGTAGGCAGACAGGAGACCATGCAGGGCCTTTGGAAGCCTTGAGGAGGATTTTGGTCTTCATTTTAAGGGTAAAATGGAAAACGATTAATGGTAGAACAGGAACTTGATCAAATTTGAGTTTTGAAATAGTACTGTAGCTGCAGAGTGAAGACCTCACAGAAGAAGGAACTGAAGTTAAAAGAGGTTAACTTGCCTATGACAACAAAACCAGTGACATAACCAAGACTGGAATCTAGTCCTAATTCCAAAGCTTCTTCTTGTAACTGAAATTGGAAGATGGTAATGGGATGTGAAAAGATATTAAAGAAAATACTGTAAAAGATGGAGTAGAAGTTGGACATATATAGAATTCTTGATGAGAGTGTGATATTGTGATTTATAATAAGAAATATATATTTGGTCTCTGTCCCAGTTCCTAGCACAAAGCTCCTAAAACCTTTGCAATTTCCTAAATGTTGAGAGCCATCCAAGTGTCTTTTATTATGTTAATGAGGTCACTTTCCCAAAGCCCCTAGGTAACCTAAGGATGGAGGCTGGCTGCCAGTGGAGCCAACGGAGGGATTAGATAGAGGGTTGGAACTTTCAGTCCAAACCCCATACCTTTTGGGAGGGGAGAAGGTCTGGAGATAGAGTTCAGTTACCAATGGCCAGTGATTGAATGAATCATGTCTAGGTAATAACACTTCCAAACCCCCAAAAGAATGGGGTTCAGAGAGCTTTGGGAATGTTACCCATGGATATTCTGGAAGAGTAACTCGGAGAGGACATGGAAGCTCTATACCCTCTGCTTCTTGTCCTGAGTTATGTCTTTTTACTTAAAGAAAATGGTACTCTGATAAAAAAAAATGTTTCTTAGAGTTGTGAGCCACTATAGAAAATTAATCAAACCCAAAGAGGTCTTTGGAACCTCTAGTTTATAGCTGCTAGGTCAGAAACACTGGTGACAACCTGGATTTGCAATTGGCTTCTGAAGTGGGGGACTGTCTTATAGGATTGAATGCTAACCCATGGGATCTGATTATTCCTATAGGTAGAT
>PITA01026958.1:0-21800 GCA_004023965.1 Spilogale gracilis
GCCAGGCTTTTCTCTCAAATTACTGTCTTAACTATGGAAAAATTATTTTTCACTTGAATGGTGCAAATAAAAGCCTACTTTGCTGCTTTCTCCCCCACTTTTTGCCTTTGCTCATTGCAGACAAGTTTCTTCTATGCAAATAGTCTATAGGGAATCTTGGCAGAAGGGTTATTTGAATGCAATTCTTCTTTAAATTTTTTTTTTTTTAGTTAAAATTGAAAATATTTTTAAACATTCATGTTTTTCTGATTTTGACAGTAACAAATCTTCATTGTGGAACCTTTTTGCCGATGGTCCTTGTCTCCCATGGTGATCCAAAAGTGCGAAATATCACATTTCAGGCTGATTTCATGGGTGTTCACGGTGGTCCTGTAGTGTTTTTTTTGCTGGAATTCAGCTTTCTTCAGGGAACTCCCCGACATGCGGTCACCTGGCCTTCCGCCATCTTGAACTCTGTTAAATGAATTATTAACACATACAATAATACATTTAAAATGCTTACACACAAAAAATTGCTGGTGCATACCTCTTTCAAAACAATGTTATTATTCTTTAAGTTACATGCCTAATAGAATTACAAGGTTGAAGTTTAAATGGATTTTTAATTTAATAGATATTACCAAATTTCCTCCATTCTCAAGGAGAAATGGTTGCCTCTAGGACCGGAGCAGGAAAAATATAACATGACCCTAGGATGTCAGAAGTTTTTCAAATTTTCAAAAACTGAACAAACATACAGACGAAAAACAAGACAAGACAAAAAACCCAAAACAACCCTGCAATGACAGAGGTATGTCAAAGGGATGCAAGGAGTTAAATGAAAGATCCCAACAGCTAAAGTTGGATCAATATCAGCAACAAGAAGATGGGGCTGCCCTCATGTTCCTGTTTCCAAATAACACTTACAACCATCTACCCCAAACCATTCCATTTAACTTTTCTCATTCTTATAGCAATGGAAGAACTATTCCTCCTCCTGAGAGGGATCTCTCTGCATGTCTTTCTAATTACGTACATTTCTGCTTTCTCAGAAATCTTACCCTATCAATTATTCCTTTTCCCTCTTGATTTTTCAGCCTGCCTCCCTCCCCTCCCACTCTCTCCCCTATTCCTCCCTCCCGCTCTTGTGTAATTCCCCTCTTCCTGAATCTGGACTGGTCTTAGTGACTTGCTCAACCAAAAGAATGCCACAGAAGTGATGTTCTGGGTTTATAAGGCTCGGTCATAAGAAGCTGTGCAGCTTCTACCTGGGCTTCTTAGAACACTCATCCTTGGACTCTTTTTTTTTTTTTTAAAGATTTTATTTATTTATTTGACAGAGAGAAACACAGCCAGAGAGGGAACACAAGCAGAGGGACTGCCGAACAGGAAGCCCGATGTGGGGCTCGATCCCGGGTCTCCAGGATCATGACCTAAGCTGAAGGCAGTCGCTTAACCAACTGAGCCACCCAGGCGCCCATCCTTGGACTCTTGAGGCATTACATAACAAGTCTGCCTACTTGGAGTCTGCCCTTCTGTGAGAAACTCAAGCTAACCGTGTGAAGGCTGTCTGGAGAGAAAGATGCCAACCTGCCCCCAAATATCCGAGTTCCTAACTGTTCAAGTCACCCCAGCTGAGGCCCTAGACATCAGAAAGCAGAAATAAACTGTCCCAGATGTCCCTTGTCTCAATTCTTGATGCAAATAATCACGAGATATAATAATAATAACTCAATTTTTGTTTTAAGCCACTAAATTTTGGGATTGTGTGTTATACAGAAATGCATAACTGGAGCAGTCAAAAATGACCTTCATGTCGTAAATGTAAGAGATGTGTTTTCATCCTCATTTATTTGTCTTGTAGGCGGCTCTTGTCACAGGTAACCATTCTCTATCTTTTTTAAAATTGAAGTATAATCGACACACGAAAGCCTATTGATTTCAAGTGTATGTCCTCGTGATTCTATAATTTTATACATTATAAAACAATCCCCACATTAAGTCTAGCTACCGTCACCATACAAAGTTATTTTAATATTATTGACTATATTCTCTATGCTATACTTTACATCACTATAACTTACTTATTTTATCACTGGAAGTTCATACCTTTTAATCCCCTTCCCCTATTTCGCCCATCCCCCAACCCCTCCCCTCTCTGGTAATCAACAGTTTCCTGTATCTATGAGTCTGCTTCCATTTTGTTTTGTGTTTTAGAACACACACAGAAGTGAAATCATATGGCATTTGTCTTTCTCTGTCTGACTTATTTCACTCACCTTAATACCTCAATTTTGCCTACCAAGCATCTTCTTTTTTAGTGTATTTAGACCACAGAATGCTACCAATTAAGGATTTTTTCCTTTCTTTTCTTAAGATTTTATTTATTTGTTTGTTTGTTTGTTTGTTTGTTTATTTATTTATCTTACTTACTTACTTACTTATTTGACACACAGAGAGACAGAGTGCACACGAGAAGGGAGAGTGGCAGGTAGAGAAGCAGGCTCCCCACCGAGCAAAAAGCCAGACATGAGGCTCAATCCCAGGACTCTGGGATCATGACCTGAGCCGAAGACAAACACTTAACCGACTGAGCCGCCCAGGTGCCCCTCATCAGCATCATTTTCTAAAATTCTCCACTTGCTGACTGGGTCACAGTTGTACCAGCTCTCTTTCGTCCCTCATATGCATTAAGCTTCCTGCTGCCACAGGGCCTTTGCACATATAGGCCTTTCCCTCTGCTTAGAATGCCTTTTCTACCTCCTCATCCAGTTATTTCCAAGGCACTTTACTGATCTCTGGGGAGGTTTTGCTTGCTCAGGGAAGCTTCCTTGACCTCTCATACCTCTGTGTACCTCTCCTACAGAGCACTCATCACAGCTCTAGTTTTACTACTTTATTTGTATTTGTATTTGATTTAATATTATATTTGAATTAATATTTGAATAATGTTTGTCTCTCCAACTAGGCTATAAGCTTCAGTGGCAGGCACCAAGGTTGTTTTGCTTGCTACTGTGCTCAACACGTACAGTACCAAACACGATACCTGACACATAATGGGTGCTAAATACACATTTTTAGAGGAAAATAGGGGAAAGGGTAGGAAAGGGATAAGGACAAATGGAGGGGGGGAGGAAAGGGAACTCTCCCTCTATGACTGGTATTTGTGAACTTTTATTCTCCTTGTATTTCTACCACACTTTGCTTTGTACATCTTTTATTCATTTGTCATATGCATTAAGGGCCATGACTGTCACTTGTTCTTAGTGGAGCATACCTATGTTTTTTAAGATTTTGTTTTTAAGTAATCACTGCACCCAAGGTGGGGCTTGAGCTCACAACCCTGAGATCAAGAGTCACATGTTCCACCAACTGAGCCACCCAGGCACCCTGTGTGTACCTTTTATCAGTATTACCTATCTCTTTGTCTCTTTTAATAGTCTTAGCTCTGAATTATATTTTCCTCTGATTCAAATGGGGCCTTTGGGCAACTCAAAGTTTTACTCTCTCTTATATTCCACAATGTTCCTCTTTTGGGAATTCATTTTCCAGTTTTCTGTAATACCTATCTGGCTAATTCATAGAGGTTCTGAATATGCCCGCAATGTGTTCTGAATATGTCTAAAAATTAAAATACGAAAATTGGAGTTTTGTTCCAAATATTGTTTCTTCTGTTGTTGTTGTTCCATACATCATTTCACCATGCCTACCCCTTCACCACTTAGGGTCAATTGTACTATTTATTCATTCTGGTTCTTCCCTAATGTTGTAGATTTCCTCCAAATATTGCTGGTAATCCTTTGTTGTCCATATGCATCAGTGAATAAGGGACAAATTGTTAGCAAAGATAGCTTGGTTTCCTGTGCAGTTTTGTGTCTCCCAACTGGCCTGTCTTCTGAGCAGGAGGCGGGTATGGAGGCGTCACTTTATTTTATTTTCTTTTTAAGATTTATTTATTTTAGAGAGACTTTGCACAAGTGGGGGCAGGGGCAGAAGAGGGGGAGAGAAAGAATCCTCAAGTTGACTCCCCAGTAAGCCGGGAGACTGACGCGGGCCTGGAAACCAGGACCCTGAGATCATGACCTGAATCGAAGTCAAAAGGCAGGCACTTGACGGTATTTCTCTCCTGGCCAGAGGTGCTGCTCTTTTTTTGTTTTTCCGTATATTTTGTGGAAGTCTAGATTATACATACCAAGGTCTGCTCTGGGTTTTTTTTTTTCTTTTTGAATCCTATACTCACACAAGAGTTTGGGAAGCAGATGACTCCCCTCAGTGTGAAAGATTAGGCCTTTCCTTTGAAAAGAGTAGGGTTAGGGCTGGTCACAGAGGGGCTGAGCTGATCCTTCTTTTCCGAAGGCAATTCTTTAATTGACTGGTGGGGCCACCCCTCTCCCACCACTTTTTCTATTCATTCTGAGATTTAATTTTCTCTGGATTTGCTTATAATTTTCTCTAGCATGTTTTAGACAGGGCTCCTCCTCTCCTCTTATCAATATGATTATATCTGATCTTTTTTTTTTTTAAGATTTTATTTATTTGACAGCGAGAAACACAGCCAGAGAGGGGACACAAGCAGGGGGAGTGAGAGAGGGAGCAGCAGGCTTCCTGCCGCCAAGCAGGGAGCCCGATGTGGGACTGGATCCCGGGTTTCCGGGATCATGACCTGAGCCGAAGGCAGTCGCTTAACCAACTGAGCCACCCAGGCACCCCGATATGATTATATCTGATTTCTATCCTCAAGGGATTCTTCACAATTTCTGAACTGTTGCTGGGTCACTTTCCTTTAATTACACCACTCTTGGTCCTTTTAAAAGATTTGGGGCGGTGAAGATAGGGACAAGTTACCAGTGCCTAAGGCTGCCCTCTTGATTTAATCTGACCAAAGTAATTTTCTTCTGTCAATTTGCCTGAGGCAATGCGAGTGGCTGGGACTCACTCTAAGAGGCAAGGGGAAAGGACCTCTTGCAGCCCAGGCTCCTGATTACTCGGGACTACTAATTAAGGCCCATTAGTATTTAGAAGTACGTGGTATCTGCCTATCAGTGCTTCTGAGAGAGCCAAGCTGGCTGCTAGCAGTCAGAACCCTCAGAGTAGAAAAATTGCACACACACAAAAAAAGTGCCCCCTCAGGATAAATTAATTAGCAAATGGCACCCCTTTGGATAGGCCAAGTGTAAAAAAAGCTTACCTTTCTCTGCTGATTGGGGCATTCCTGCATGAGGGCACAAGGCTGGCAGCTACAGGCTCCTCTCAACCTCCTCCCGTATACACCTTCAAATGCAACCTTGTGCAGGACATATCCTGCAGAACCATATACAGCAAATGGTAGCCTCAGCTAATGTCAGTTATATTGCCCAGAGACAAAGCCTCCATTCTCTGGGGCTTCTCCCAATTCCACCCACCGCCACAGGGCTGAGAGGTCAAGTTCAAGCTCAAGTAGGCCTCCTGTGACAGAGACCGGCCTCTGACTTGCCTAAGCCCTTGCAAAGCCAACATTGTAGAGCAGCCAGAGATCATGCCTCCAACAGGCTAGAGTGCCACCTACCTCACCTATCCCCACAACCTACCCACTTAGCCAGCCTGGGTAACTTTCACAAGCAGAGCTGGCCATATGATGAGCATCCAGATCTCTCTCTGATTCAGTTTCTACAAATAATAAACTCTTTGCTGGGGTAACATATGTGCAGCACTTAGAACAGTCCATACTAAAAAAAAAAAAAGAAAAAATAATAAATTTAAAAAGATAAAAAAAAGAACAGTCCATACTATATTGTGCGTGCTTCTGCTCATGCTAGCTAGCATCACTCAGTTAACCTGTCAACCTGCTTCCCATTTTCACAAATTATGCTTTCATGTGACATTTATCTCTTAGTTTCATGGAAGGTAGATTCTACCCTCCGTTCCCCCCCCCCTTACTGTTTTCAAGTGATTTCTGTACTTTGCTCCTTATAAAATTTTAAATTTTTATGTAATCTTGTCTGTCAATGGATGGCCAAAATGTACTAGATAAAAAATCAGCAGCTCTTCCTTATAAAAATCCTAAGTACAGAGGGCGCCTGGGTGGCTCAGTCAGTTGAGCATCTGCCTTTGGCTCAGGTCGTGATTCTGGGGTCCCGGGATTGAGTCCCAGTTCAGCAGAGAGCCTGCTTCTCCTTCTCCCTTTGCCCCTCCTCCGTTCTCATTCTCTTTGTCAAATACAGAAATAAAATCTTGCTAAAAGTTCTAATTATAATAAAATAGAAGAGAACTTTATAAACATAGGAAAGACTATCAAAAAGCCATGTGTAAGCACCATGGTTGAGTTATCTCCCAACAAATTCAGGAATAAGGTACACATGTCCTCTATGGCGTTTTGAAGATTCTAAAATGTAATAAACCAAGAAAATGAAATAAGTTGTAAAATCTAAAAGGAATAAAGAGAAAAAGAATAATTGTTTACAGATGATATGATCATATGTATTGAGAAATGCAATTTAAAAACTATTAAAACTAAGAAGTCTGTATAAAGGACATCTACTATTTTGGCTTGCCCAGCATTCTTTCTACCCTGATTCTAGTAATAGCACTCCTCTTCCTTTAGAGAGCTCTTCCACCTTTACTGTCCTTTCAATATAGTCCTGCTGGGACAGGCAATGATAGTACCTTGCCCCATTCACCCTCCATACACATGGCTGTGCACCTAACCCAGGAAGGGCTAATCATAATATCAAACTCTGCTGGACACAGTGGCAGTTCCAAGGGGGTAGGCATGGGTCCTAGGCCAGAGACCTTCCTTGGAATAATCCAAAAGAGGTAAAGAAGTAGTTTTCTCTTTTCTTTGGATCTTAAACTGTAAGGATGTGACCCCAAAGCAGTTGGCTTCCATGTCTATACCATGTGAAAGAGTCTCAGCGAATGAGGCAACACAGAGAAGAGAGGAGCAGAGAAGAGAGATGGATAGATGACTGAGAATCTGGTCATCTGAGTTTCTGAGTCCTGGTGTATCTGAGATCTGTCCTGTCCTTCCCAGTTGTAGAAGCAAATAAACTTCATTTTCCTCAAACTTATTCAACTTGGGTTTCTGTCACTTGCAAACAAGAATCTTAACTAACATAAGTGGTAAGAGAAATATACTGAATTCCATAGCTTTTGGTTTTTTCTTTTTTTAATATTATAAAATAACTCCCTCTTGTTTTATTTTCCAAAATTTATTATAAAAATTTTCAAATGTACAGAAAAGTTTAAAAAATTTTATAGTGAATACCGATATACACACCACCTAGATTTTATTTTTTTTAATATTTTATTTATTTATTTGACAGAAACACAGCTAGAGAGGGAACAGAAGCAGGGGGAGTGAGAAAGGGAGAAGTAGGCTTCCCACCGAGCAGAGAGCCCCATGCAGGGCTTGATTGCCGGTCTCTGGGATCATGACCTGAGCTGAAGGCAGATGCTCAATGACTGAGCCACCCAGGCGTCCCGCCACCTAGATTTTATAATTAGCATTATTATTATGTTCCAATAGCTTTCTTTTATTTTAACAATAGTATAAATAGAGATAGGAAGAAAACCTATTCCATTCACAAGTAGAAAAAAGTTATGTGTGAAACACCAACCCGCACAGACAAATAAAGTCCCCACAAAATTCTGCTTTTTCTTTTCCTCTTCTTTTTTTTTTTTAAAAGATTTTATTTATTTATTTGACAGAGAGAAACACAGCTAGAGAGGGAACACAAGCAGAGGGACTGAGAGAGGGAGAAGCAGGCCTCCCACTGAGCAGGAAGCCCGATGTGGGACTCGATCCAGGGTCTCTAGGATCATGACCTGAGCCGAAAGCAGTCACTTAACCAACTGAGCCACCCAGGTGCCCCATCTTTTCATCTTTTTTTAACTTTATCTTGAAGTAATCTCCACATCCAACCTTACCCCATCACCCACTTCCCCCCTCTCCCGCGCCGCCCGCACCGCCCTCGCCACAACTGGGGTGGTGTCAGAGGAGACCCAACCGAGAGTCAGGATTTCAGTCACCGTAGATTTTGCACAGAACAACCTTGGCTCACCTGCTGATGTTCCCTAGGTGGTATTATTAAAGACAGAGAAACTCAGAACTTTAAGAAATGTATCAAAAAAGAAAAAGGAAAAAGAAAAAGAAATGTATCAATATCAGAGGGCCGCCTGGGTGGCTCAATGGGTTAAGAAACGTATCAATATCAGATACATTGTGAGTTTTCTGTCTTTGCTTTTGGCGCCAAACACGCCCGTTAGGCGAGTGGGATTTCCCCTGAAGGGATTGGTCAGATTTGCTGTCAATCATCCTTGAAAACCCGTTAAACACACCGGAACTCCAGGTTGGGTGGGCAGGGCCAGTTGCTAGCGTGACCTAACGGCTGTTGGTGGCCAATTGTTCTTCGTATTCGAAGCTGGCGGGTTCCGATCTTCACGGATGGGACGCCGGTAGCCACAGCAAATCCTGTTGGTCCCGGGACGGTGAGTTAAACAGCCCCTTAGAGATCGTGGAAAGCAGAGAGGGTATCCTTTAGGAGCTTACTGGCTTGTGGGCCCGCCTTCGAGCCAAGAGACTCGAAGCCAAGGCTCATCTTTGGCAATTTTAAGTTATTTTGTTGTACTTGTTTTCGTTATTCCCCAACGTTTAAAAGAGGTATGCTGCTATAGACGTTATAGCCTTTACTCAACAGCAATATGGAGAACTTAAGGAAAAGCATGTTAGAGCCATGGTTACCTGCAGAGCAAATTCTCAGCCAGGTGGTGACCATGATGGGCTGGGGACCCCCAACAACCTTGACTCTGTGGCCTGAGGAAGAGGCCAATATAGAAGATAGAGACCTGGTTCAGATCGCAGTGAGATCAATGAGACCCTCTGAAATAGGTAGAGGACACCTTGATGGGAGTCTGTTGGCCTTGAAACTGCCCGGCGGGCCGTTGGTCGGGGGAGGTGAATGGGGGTCACAAGCCGTAATAATTTAAGAGGGCATGGCGGATTTCCAATTTAAGATATTAGTCTGAACAATTGTGCTTTTTCTCCCCAAGTTAGCATTAAATGAAGGAAGAAACTAAATATTAGAGCTGTAACCATGAGGGATGACAGGTAAGGGTGTAATTAGCTGGCCAAAACTGTGAGGCTTTTCTTGAAGTTATGAAACAAATAGGATGCAATTGATTGAGAAGCCAGAGTCAGTGAATCCAGAACACTATACAGATATGGGAGTGAACTGCTATAAACATGAGTTCTGTTTTTTAATGTAGCCTTTCAAAGACAGACTATGTCACAGTCCTCAGAATCAGGGAATGGGAGTGATGATGCCGCCATCTCAGAAGATAATGGTGAGTAAATAGACTAGTAAAAGTGAAATACAGAGTTAAATACAAATAATTGTTAAGAACACATCTAGGAAGGGGCGCTTGGCTGGTTCAGTCTGCAGAGTACACAACTCTTGATCTCAGGGTGGTGAGTTCCAATCCCACTTTGGGCATAGAGCTTACTTAATAAAAGAATTGGGGCACCTGGGTAGTTCAATCAGTTAAGCCTCTGACTCTTGATCTCAGCTCAGGTCTTGTTCTCAGGCTCCTGAGTTAGTGCCCTACCTTGGGCTCCACGTGGAGCCCACTTAAAAAAAAAAAAGAAAAAATCAAGCATAATGAAACTGTTCATATGAAAAATTAATAGCAAGGTGGAAATAAATGTCTGGAGAGAGGGTGGTGGTAAAGAGGGTGTTTCTGTTTCGTTGTGGTTGTTTTACAGTAAGAATCAATTCATGTTTATTTTGGCAAAAAATTGAAAGTTTGATAATATTTAGTGTTGCTGATGGTGTGGGCAATCAGCAGTCATTCTGAAGGTAAGAGTGTATATACTACATTTCTGAAGAGTAAGATGGCAATCTATCAAAAATTTCCCTTGATTCTACTTCAAATATATCCTCAGAAATACTTTTCCACATGCATAAAGATTTATATTACAGCATGATCATTGCTGCATATTTGTAGTAGAACAAAGCTGGAAATAACCAAATATCCAAAAATAAGAGAGTGGTTAAGTAAACAGGTATGTCTTTACTAGGAAATAGGTTGCAGCCCTTTAAAAGAGTGAGATTTGTATGTACTGTCATGGAAAGTTCTCCAAAGTATATTAGGTTTAAAAAGCAATTGGAGATGGGTGCCTAGATAGGCTCAGTGGGTTGAGCCTCTGCCTTTGGCTCAGGTCATGATCTGGGGGTCCTGGGATCAAGGCCCGCATAGGGCTCTCTGCTCGGTGGGGAGCCTGCTTCCTCCTCTGTCCCTGCCTACCTCTCTGCCTAGTTGTGATCTCTTTCTCTCTGTCAAATAAATAAATAAAATCTTTTAAAAAATTAAAAAATAAAAAGGAAATTGTAGAGGCAAATGTACAGTAATGATACCATTAAAAAATACCAAAGCCTCTTATTTCTATACATATAAATATATGTACATAAATGCTGAGGAAGGCTATGCACCAAACCTAAACTTTTTATTTTATATTCTTCTATATATTTTTTTTACAGGAATGTATAAGTCATTTGTATAAGTTAACAAAACTGAAAGATGACCATTAATAGAATTTAGTGTGTAGAAGTTCGCAAGTACTAATAGTTGAAAAAAAGGTAAAAAGGAAATTCAATCAGTCCAGTAAGGAAAGGGGGAAAAGAAACAATAAAGCAATAGTTCGATTTTTTTAAGTGCTAGGAGTATGTGTATTCATATGCAGTATGCTAGGCTGCCCTTAAATACTGTAAGGCAGATTTATGTGTACTGACAAGGAAAGAGGTCCATGACTTAATACAAGCAAAATAGGGCGCCTGGGTGGCTCAGTTGGTTAAGCGACTGCCTTCGGCTCAGGTCATGATCCCAGAGGCCCTGGATCGAGTCCCACATTGGGCTCCCTGCTTGGTGGAAAGCCTGCTTCTCCCTCTCTCACTCCCGCTGCTTGTGTTCCCTCTCTGGCTGTGTTTCTCTCTGTCAAATAAATAAAATCTTTAAAAAAAAATACAAGCAAAATAAAGTCACAGAAAATTCATATAAGTATGATCTATTTTTTTAAAGCAATAACTATATGTTGCTAAATGTATCAAAAAAGACTTTAGGGACACCTAAGTGGCTCAGTTAAGTGTCTCCCTTCAACTCAGGCCATGATCCCAGGGTCCTGGGATCGAGCAGCACAGTGGGCTCCCTGCTCAGTGGAGAGTCTGTTTCTCCCTCTCCCTCTGCCCATAGGCCTGCTTGTTCTCTCTCTCAAATAAATAAAATATTTTTAAAAAGAAAAAGATTTTCTTTTTAAAAGATTTTTATTTACTTACTTGACAGAGAGAGACAGCAAGAAAGGGAACACAAGCAGGGGGAGTGGTAGAGGGAGAAGCAGGCTTCCCGCTGAGTAGGGAGCCTGACGCAGGGCTCCATGCTGGACTAGTCACGGGGCTGTATCCCAGGACCCTGGGATCATGACCTAAACTGTAGGCAGACACTTAACGACTGAGCCTCCCAGGTGCCCAAAGAAAAAGACTTTAATTAGCAAACTATTAACTGAGGTTGCTTTCAGGGAATGGGTTTAGTTGGGGAACTGAGAGTTAGGGGAGGTATCACCTTATTTTGTGGTTAAAGGTTGTTGAGATCTGGACATCTCACAAACAGTGAGAGGCAGAGGGAGAGGGAGAGTCAGACTCCCTGCTGAGCTGGGAGCGTAAGGTGGGGCTTGATCCCAGGACCTGGAGATCATGACCTGAGCCTAAGGCACACTCTTAACCATCTGAGCTGCCCAGATGCCCTGAGACCTGGCCATCTCTAAATGTACAGTTGATCATATTACTCCCTTCCCAGCTTGAAGCCCTTCAATGGTTACCCATAACCTATTGGATCAAATCCAAACTCTGGAGCATGGCATATAATATTCTCTATGACCTGAACTCGGCCTGTCTCTTTGTCTTCATCTCCCACCATCCCTCCGTCAAAGCCTACTGCACATCAGTCATGCAGCATGGTGATACCTGCATTTGCTGGTCATGATTTTTCTCATACCTCCACGTGTTTGTATACACTGTGCCCTTTTCCAAGTAATCCATAGATTTCCGGATCTTGCCATCCTGATACTACAAATTAAGTTTGTATAATTAATAAACAATTAAAACAACTCTAAGTCCATATCTTGTGGCCCATGGAAAGCCTATTCTTCCACCGGGTTGGAGGGGTATTCCCCCAGGTCCCAAAGGAATCCATGAGAAAGGCCTAAATGTGGGGCGCCTGGGTGGCTCAGTTGGTTAAGCGACTGCCTTCGGCTCAGGTCATGGTCCCAGAGACCCGGGATCGAGTCCCACATCGGGCTCCCTGCTCGGCAGGAACCCTGCTTCTCCTTCTCTCACTCCCTCTGCTTGTGTTCCCTCCCTGGCTGTGTTTCTCTCTGTCAAATAAATAAAATCCTAAAAAAAAAAAAAGAAAGGCCTAAATGTTCCAAAAATCAGTGCTAGTTGTCATTTGCCATTTCCGCCAGCTATTCTTTCTCCAAACTGCTATGCTGTTTGCTATGCTATAACTCGGTGTTACCACTGGGTCTTTATACAGCATTATTATTTTTTTAAAAGGGAGACTTTTTAAAAAAAGGATTTTTCTGTACCCAGGGGCATCTGGGTGGCTCAATCAGTTAATTGTATGACTCTTGGTTTTGGCTCAGGTCATGATCTCATAGGTAGTGAGATCGAGCCCCATGTCAGGCTCGGTGCTCAGCAGGAAGTGTGCTTGAAGATTCTCTCCCTCTATTCCTCTCCTGTTTTCTCTCTCAAATAAATTAAAACAAAAAAAATCTTTAAAAAAAAAAAAAGAGGGTGCCGGGGTGGCTCAGTGGGTTAAAGCCTCTGTCTTCGGCTCAGGTTATGATCTCAGGGTCCTGGGATCGAGGCCTGCAACGGGCTCTCTGCTCAGCGGGGAACCTGCTTCCTCCTCTCTCTCTGCCTACTTGTGCTCAATCTCTCTCTCTCTCTGTGTGTCAAAGAATTAAATAAAATAATTCTTTAAAAAAAAAAAAAAGAAAAGAAATCTCTATGCCCGCCACGGGGCTTGAACTCATAGAGTTGCATGGTCTACCCATTCAGCCAGACAGGCACCCTGGTCCTTATACTTTAAAAGAACTTATTATGGGGCACCTGGGTCTCAGTCGGTTGGTATCTGACTCTTGATCTCAGCCCAGGTCTTGATCTCACAGTCATGACAAGCCCTGTGTGGTGCCTGCTTAAAAAATAATAACAATAAAAATAAAAAATGTTGGACACCTGGGAGGCTCAGTCATTAGGTGTCAGCCTTCGGCTCAGGTTGTGATCCCAGGGTCCTGAGATGGAGCCCCAAGTCAGGCTCCCTGCTTGCAGGAAACCTGCTTCTTCCTCTCTCATTCCCCCTGATTGTGTTCCCTCTCACTTTGTCTCTTTCTGTCAAATAAATAAATAAAATCTTTTAAAATAAACAAACAAACAAATAAATTGTTATTATATAATTTTAATACATACAGAAGAAAATATGTGGCATGTAATTTCTGGAGCATAATAAGAAAACAAACACCATGAACCCACCATCAACCTAAGAACAGGAAGATTACCAGTGCTTCTGAATCTACCTAAATTCTCCTCCTTTGCTTCCCCCAGAGCAATCCCTTATCCTGGATTTTGTGTTTATTTTTTCCCTTTTATATTTTAAAGGCTTTACTATATTTTCTATCCATTTAAGTTTTCCTTATTTTTGAGCTTTACAAAAAAAGTTATCAGTTGCATATATTCTATAATTTTGCTTTTTTCATGTAAACTTTTTTATGATTTATGCACATAGCTGTAATTAATTCTTCAGTGTTGTGTAGTATTTCACTGTGTGAATATACCCCAATTTATTTAGTCATTCGATCAAAGAATATTCTCTCTTTTTTTTTTTTAAAGATTTTATTTATTTGACAGAGAGAAACATAGCCAGAGAAGGAACACAAGCAGGGGGAGTGAGAGAGGGAGAAGCAGGCTTCCCGCCTAGCGGGGAGCCCAATGTGGGACTCAATCCTGGGTCTCCAGGATCATGACCTGAGCCGAAGGCAGTCGCTTAACCAACTGAGCCACCCAGGCGCCCCATCAAAGAATATTCTCTTGATATTTTGTGAGGTCTGTATCAAAGGTGATGCAGACTAGAAACAGAAAATCCTTAGTATGTTTTGAATCACTTCCCCCTTGTGCCACCACTATACAGTCTCCATGTATCTATTATCAGCACTTAGTATATTTAAGGGCAAAGGTCAGCAATTTCCTTTTTCTGTAAAGGACTAGATAGGAAATATTTTAGGCTCTTGCTGGCCTTGTGGTCTGTCCTAAGTACTGAATTCTGTTGTTTTAGCAATAAGGAGCCACAAAAAATATGTAGATGAATGAGTATGGCAGTGTTCCAATAAAAATTTCTTATTAAAAAAAGATTTTGTTATTTCAGAGAGTGAGAGAGAAAGTGAAGGGGTGAGGGGCAGAGGGAGAGGGAGAGAAACTTAAGCAGACTCTACGCTGTGCGTGGAGCTGGATGTGGGGATCGATCTCAGTAACCTGAGATCAGACCTGAGCTGAAACAAAGAGTCACACACCAAACTGACTATGCCCCCCAGGTGCCCCTCCAATAAAACTTTCTTTATAAAATCAGCAGCTGGCTAGGTTCATTCCCCTGACTGTCCTTTCCCAAACTCTGTTCTAATTCATCTGAATTCCTGTAGCATTGTCCAGTATTGTGGTCACATGAGCATCTGCATCATCTCATTTCTTTCTCATTACCCCATTTTCCGTGCCTATCTCTCCCCATGCCCACTCTCCCCCTGCAACCCCTAATTCCTGAACTAGCGTGGCTCAAAGCAAGAACTATCATCGCTAGCCACAGCTGCAACAGCAAGTATGAATAGGAGTAAGGCCTGGTGCTAAGAGGCCTAAGCATTACTGTACCAGATTTGAGACAGGGATGCTGCCTTGATTTCCCTTCTTAACACTCCGGGGGGTTCAGTTAGGACAAACTATTCCCTGAGAACTACTTTCCTTGCAGATCCTAAATATGTCTTAGTCTTTCTCACTTTCAGGATTTAAACCTGCACCCTGTTGTCCTTCTTGGTACCCCCTGTCCCCTCACACTCTTCTTGCCTGGTTAATTCTCACTTACCCTCAGAGATTTAAATTGAATTACTCTCTCTGGAAGCTATTACGTTCTCTGGAAGCAATTCTGTAACTCCCCAGCCCCATGTCTTCTCTACCCCACCCCACCTTCCCTGTCCCTGCAGCAGCTTTTATCAATCACTCGGTGCTCTAATAGTCTGTCTCACCCACTAGGTCAATTGAGAACTGTTTGAGGGCAAGGGTTGTCTTTGTATACTCAGTGAGTGGGTCATGACAGGTCCTCAGGCAAGGCTTCTTCAGTGTTTGTCTGGATTTGGCTAGGAGAGGGAGCTGGCTTCTACCTCTGGTGAAGATCAGCCAGCCGTGGACTGAGCGTCCCGCGAAAGAACGGACTGATTCTGATTCTCTAGAACCAAATTGCTACTGTCTCCTTGAATGTGCACTGCTTGATGCTGGGTCCTGCCTGAACTGAATCCAAGCTTGGTCTCCTATTGGGCAGTATGATTTGGCTCATCGCAATAAAGGAGTAACTTTTTATTCCTCTTTTTTTCCCCTCCTGGTGAGTGGGGCTCTGAATGTCTTTTTCCCTACTTGACTGTTACTTGAGACAATTTTATGGCATGTCTCCTTACTAAACTGGAAATTATGGGGAGTACCATATTTGGGTTTAGAGGAAAAGTGGGTTTGGTTTAAGTCTGTGTGCTTCATGCCTCTGGCAAGTCATTTTAACCTCCTTCCCTGAGCCTGTTTCTCATCCGTAAAATGGGGATGGCACCTGACCTATCTCATAGTCTGGTTATGAGGATAAAATAAGATTGTGTGTGAAAGTGCTTTGAAAAACTGTAAAATCAACCACAAATGGAATTTTGTTTTAGTTCTGTATTCCCTTATGACATCTAGCACCATGCCTTGCCCAGAGTAGTTGCTCAATACATTTTTGTTGAATGACCAAATGAATTGGCAAGAAAAATAATGCTAGTGGTGGGAATAAAGGACATTTAATGGAATCAGGAAAAACAGATCACTTGGTAATAGAAACATCCGTATGGTCACTAATTCAGAGTTGGGCATTTATAGATAGCCCCAAATCCCCATTCCCAATGTCTGGTCTTTGTTTTGCTTATAAAAAAATACTTAAATTTCTTTGAATAAGCTTTTGGCAGCTGAGATAAACTTGACTAGATCTTAAATATGCAGTCATCGTAAAGCAGGATTGGCCCCAGGCAATACTGTGAGGTCAGCAAAATGTACTCTGAGAAATCTTTACTCCCTTGATGGTAACTTTACCCCCCCCCCACCTGCATTGCGAGGCCCAGACCTAGTTCTGTTTACCTCCAGGCACTTAGGACTTTTGTATAACCCTTTGTTCAAGGAGCATTTACCTTAAAGGGGCAGGAACTGAGTCTCACTGGTAATTTGCATTTGAAAAAAGGAGTGGGGGAGGAGGAGACTATTTTTATCAAAAGGAATGAATAAATAATTGTGAAATTCCAGGCATTAAAGAGTACTAGGGCTTATCAGCCTCATCCAAATCATGATGGTACTTAGTCCACCATCAGTTGGGGTCTCAGTCTTTGAGGTACGTAGTTCACCCTGAGAGCTTCTGAGAAATAATCATAATGGAGGCCCTACTCACATTAAAGTCCCCAGGCAATTCTGTTGTTTATTTGGAGCTGGCAACCACTGATTTAAACCTAAAATGGCCTTATTCTTGAGAAAAAGAAAAGCCAAATGCCATTAGAAGATCGAATCTTAAAGCTGGGTGGGAGGGACTGTGAGAGTCATTGATAAAGTGAAGGGTAGGTTAAAAATAGGCCCGGCTACTGCACAATAAGCAAGTGCTTGGCAGCATCAAAGGAAGTAATCTGTGGCTGGTCTAGTCCTCCACCCCAGACCCCCAGGGAAAAGGCCTGCCCTAACTGCTTAGGCCTTAAATCTGCTTTTCAGATAGTCCACAGGTTCGAAGGTAGGTAAAATCTCTGAACTAAGGGGCTAACTCTTCAAACATTTGATGTATCCAAGTCGCTAAGTCTTGGTATTTTATGTAGAAGATAAATGATTTTGTTAAAAATATGACATCTGTGTTATTTATTTACATTGTACTGAGCACCACGGGGTTAGCATTTGTTATCAAGTTCCTTGCTTTAAACTCTAGGATGGGCAAAAGGTGAATTCACCTTGTGTAGTTGGATCATCTTTGCTTAAGCTTTGACCTCCTCAGCCATCCCCTAGCCACCCCTTGCAGTTGATAGCATCACAAAGCCCTCATTATGATGTCAAGTTGGCTCCCTCACTGCAGCAGTGGTTTGCCTTTTCTGTGTTTCCCTGCTTTGAAGATGGTCCTTCAGAAAGGCAGATAGGGAACATGGACCACCTTTTATCCACCAGTTGTGTTTTCTAGACACGTCCCTAACAATGCTTGCTGCAGAAACATTTTTAGTCCTCTAAGCAAGCAGTGTCTCCTATTTTAAGGAAAATCCCACCCGTGGATAGCAAGGTTTCTGTGAGTGTCCACTGACAAGCCCCTGCTCTGAGATGTCTGAAGAAGACTCAGAATCAAGCACCTTGGGGAATCCCCGTGATCAAAAGAAGGAAACAGGTCATACTCTTTTAGAGACATGACTGCTGAAATAGGGGAATGGACATTAGAGAACTAGTCCTGTCTTTATATTTCTTCCTGTATGCGTATATTTACCTTTCTATATAGCTGCAGATTTATTTGCTTGATTAAAAGAATACCAATAGCAACTATACTTCGTCTGGCAGCACTGTAAAGTTTAATTAATGTTTCTAAGGTATGAGTTGAACTCACAAGATGAAAGTTTCTATATATGGAATATGTGTTAAGTGCCCAATCTGGTTTAGTCTGATAATGGCCATAATTGTATGGTGTCCTACATTGCAGGTCTTGATTATTGTGGTTTCAGTGAGTTCAACCTTGAGAAATGTATTTTAATGTTGTGAATTTGTTTAACGTTGGTTGGCAAATGTTTAGGTGTATACAATATATATGCTTGTGTTTTAATTAGCCCAATTATTTGACTCTTGATTTAAAAGATGTTTGACAAAGAAACATGGAAGGTTTTTCTTCTTTTTAAATTGGTCCAAGGGTCCAAGAAGGCACAAAGTTCTGGCCCTCACACATCATATAGTGATATTTAAGTTGGTTTGTGCCACAAAATCTAAATGTTAAATTGAAAAATCATTATTAAAGTTACATATCCATATGAAGACATGCTAAATATGTGAGGAATGACCTGGCACAAAATAAAATAATGTGGTGAGGATATCAAAAGGAAGATTACTATTAGTCACCAAGATAAAAAAGAAAAATTTCCACAAAACTCATTTAAGGGTATTTCATGGAAAACTTAAACAGTAAGTTAGACTACCGGGTCATTCAAAGTGAGCGAGCGCTTAAGAGCCTAGTATCTGTGCTTTTAGAGCCAACGTCTAACTTGGAAGACTGAAGGGCTTAGATAATCATGTCAGATTGGGAGCTGTTATTATTGTTAAAATGTAGTTGAATATTAACAAGACTCAGCTATGCTTTATGTTAGTATAAAAGTTTATCTTTGAATGGCAGAAGCAGTTTTCTGCCTTTATGTCCATTCCCTTTCAGCTGTACTAATATTTGTAATTTTAAAAATAGCTAGCACTTTCCTATACCCTTTAAGAAATATCATTACATGAATTAGAACAAGCCTCATTTTTTAGTCTTGATAAGTCTTTGGTTAAACTGCCAGTCCTTCTAGAAAAAGTAGCAATTTGAGCCATTATCAGCTGGCCCATTCACACACCCTTCCAAGGACTATAACTGTACACATTAGAACAACCCTGTTCATTAAATCTGGAAAATTAGCCAGTTAATCCTCCCTTGTAAAGACCTGGCATTATTTTAGTCTCAGTCAATGAGATATTCGATTCAATAAGTATCTGCTCTGCATTGACAGTTATTCAACATCATGTGAAATATGAGACACAATAAAGGAGGGCTTAATGTTTTAGGATACCTTCCTTGGCTTTAAGAGTTACAGTGTCATTTTATTTTATTTTATTTTTTTAAAGATTTTATTTATTTGACAGAGAGAAACACAGCCAGAGAGGGAACACAAGCAGGGGGACAGAGACAGGGAGAAGCAGGCTTCCTGCCTAGCAGGGAGCCCGATGTGGGACTCAATCTCGGGTCTCCGGGATCATGACCTGAGCTGAAGGCAGTCGCTTAACCAACTGAGCCACCCAGGCGCCCCTAAGAGTTACAGTGTCATTTTAGGCAGCAAGAACGAAATGGTACATTCAAAACAGATAGGAGTCCATCTTCCCCCCTTTTCAGTGTCTGCCGCAGTTCTCTGTGGCCCTAGGGCTTAAGTTCTGTTAGAGCCTTGCTCTCAGCCAATTGTCACCAAACAGCACAAAGCAGATAGTGGCTCAAGGTGGTACCTGTTTGTAGGAGGATGTGCATTTTAACCAAGGACTTTTGAAGACCTAAAATTTTAAAAATAAATTTTTAAAAAGTGGGCTTGTTTAAACAGCTAGAAAATGGATTTCTTAGGAGTTCTGATTTGTCTGTTTCAAACTATGCAATACAAACTGCTTTTTTTAAATTGTTACTTAAATTTTTTTTCCAGTATTCCAAGATTCATTCCCCATTCCCCACACCCAGTGCTCCACGCTTTAGGTGTCCCCAGTACCCACCACCAGACTCTCCCATCCCTCTACCCCCCTCCCTCCAAGTCCCTCAGTTTGTTTCTGTGTCCAAAGTCTCTGTTGTTTCGTTTTCCTCCCTAGATTACCCTACTTCCCATTTACTTTCCTTCTCCCACTGTCCTCCAGGTTACCCCTCATGCACCGCAAGTAAGTGAAACCATGTGATACTTGACTCTCTCTTCTTGGCTTATTTACACCACCCACCATCCTGTTACTCCCCTGCTTTTAAAAGTCCAGCTTGCTCCCTCCTCTCCTTGCTATCTACCCCAGGCTATAGGGTAGACCAGATTTTTGGCTTTGTGTGCCAGAGGAGGGAAGGAAAAAGTCTTCCTCTGCCCTTCAATGTCTTCCATCTGGATTAAGAATTAAGTTTACATGAGACAGATTAAGCGGAGAAAAAAACCAAAGTTTTATTATGTGGGCACAGAGGCCCAATAATGAAATTGAGGCCCCGAGAAATGACTAACACAGGCAGTTTCTATACATTTTAGACAATGAGACAACAAATTTGTGAGGAATTGACAGGATAAAGGTAACAGGTGTTTGGGAGCTTTAATTAGTAGGGAATTCTAAGCAGAATTTAGGTTGAAGTAAATTAAAAAAATGTTTCTGTAGCTTTCTCAGCGTTAGTCTGTCGCTGGTGATAATGGTTTTCTGAAATATCTTAGTACAGGGGGGATATTTTTCTTATGGGATAATTTGTTTCTTGATTTCAGTGGGACAGCAGGGTCTTCCTGTCCTTGCACCAGTTGCTTCCTAAGTAGCTTCAATTCAAAATAATCAATATGCCATTGTGTTACATTTTGGGCAACCTGCCCTTGGTCCCTACCCAGGCACTCTTGAGCCTCATTTTCCTTCCAACCAGACATCTTACTTTCTAGCTTCACTGCAGTTTCCATACTTCCATAAACAGGCCAAACTGTTTCACAACTGCCTGCTTTGCCCATTTCCACAGCCCAGAATGCCTTTCACCTTCTTCCCTCTTGTCTTTTTGGCAGTTCTAACTTTGGGACCCAGCATAAACAATTCCTCTGTGAAACTGACAATTCCAAAATGCCTCCAAATCTCTCAGTTCACCTGTTTCCAGAGCACTTTGTACATCTGTTATAGAACTGTTACAGAAATTAGTTTTGAAACGGTCTTCCTTTACTGGGACCTGGATATAGTGTGCGGCGTAAAGTCTTTTAGTATATGCTTGTTTAACGTTTCTGCAGTTAGAATGATCAACAGGTGGGCAGATCTAGTTTTATTTGACATGGTACTGCCCCCACATGCCCTCAGGTTAAATTAACAGCTGGAAATTTACAAGGTTTATGGTTGCTATTTAACCAAATTCAGAGGTTCTTAGGAGTAATCCATTTTGAAATTTGAGTTTGTGTAATACATTGGTAGAAAACACTGATTTTTGCCAATGTCATTCTCCTAAAATGTGTTCTTCAAAACAGTGTATGAACTGAGATTTGGTAAAAGTGGCTATGTTTAGTCTGTAAATTGCTGGATTGATGACTGAGAAGATCAGGGTTGGGCTTGGTACTGGGAAGTGTGTGTGTGTTTTAAGGGGAGGTGTTAGTTACCTTCCTGTTTCTTGGGCCTTAGAATGCACCCTTAACACTGGCCAGCCATCTTAGAAAATGCTCCTGTCAGGAAGGTAAAAAGATTTGCAGCTACATTACTGAGAAAGATATCAAAATTCAGGCCCTATTCATACTGGGTCAGGGGTGTCCTTGACATAAAAGAAACAATTTATAGCTCAGTCGAAGCAAAAATTCGTTTTCTTTGTATCTAAGATCTTTTCTCCTTTCCTATTTTAACATCATGACATTTCTCCTTAGCACCGGGAATAATGCCATGATTATGTTTTCCTCCATTTCGGGTTACTCCCCGTGCCTTGCAATCCCTCCTTATTCCTTTATCTCTTTCAAAGTTTCCATTCTCGGTTCCCTAACTTTTTACTCCCTCCCTTCCTCTCTTCCTCCTCCTCTATTTTCCCAGCTAGCTCACCCCGCC